>PVKM010017335.1:0-26003 GCA_004027735.1 Carollia perspicillata
AATTATTTCTATATCCTCAGGTAAGGATTAGTATCCCTACATTACAGGTGAGAAAACAAGCTCATAGAAGAAGTAACTGCCCAAGTAATTCACCTGTCAGAGTCAGGCTTTAGAGAAAGGCTAGTCTGGCTCTGAAGTCCAAACTGAGTCCATTGCCCTGGGCTCCACTGGGAACCCCCCGGCTAAGACTCGGGGCTCTAGCATGCACACGCTGCTCTCACTGCCGCTGCCTTCCATCAGAAGCGCACACTCAGAATGCACAGCCTCCTGACAGCAGCGTCCCGTCTTCAGCCCTCACGTACCCCAGATACATGCCCTGGTCCAGTGGCTCAGCTGGTTAGAGCATTGTCCTAATGTTCCGATGTTGCAGGTTCCATCCCCGGTCAGGTCACACACAGGCATCAGCCAGTGCATGATGCATGAATGGGTGGAGCGACAATCACTGTTGATCTCTCTCTCACCAAAACAGAACAAGCAAACCAAAAACAACGAGAAAAAAGAACCCAGATACGCTCATGGCTGTCATGGCCCAGGTGTCTTGAGGAAGGAAGTGACTGGAGGAGGAAGATAGAGGGCCTCGAGTTGGGCTTCCTTGTGTCTACCCGGGCTTGAGCCGTGCACGTGAGGAGGGTGGCTTGATGAGAATGACCTGGGAGGGGCCGTGGAGGAAGCCTTTCTCTCCAGGGAGATAGGAGATATTAGTTAAGGTCCGAGCAGGACAAACTCCATTGAGCGATCTCTCTCTGGCAGTCTGTTCCACATTCTCAGCGTCCTCATCTGTCAAGGGTGGGGATTCAGTTCATCTGTAGAATATATTCAAGTCCTGAACTTCTATGATTTAAATTACTGTCACATCCACAGAATCCCTCATGCTTAGGGGCTAAAAAAAATATATTGATACTTTTCCTCGCACCTTCTAAGTTCTTCTGGCTGAGCTAATAAGCAAATTAACAGAGCCAGACTCACAGGAGAAAATCAAAGTTTAATACATGCGCATGTGGAATTCACAAAGACATGATGAGTCCAAGAAAATTCTAAAGACAGTGCGGGGACATCGGGCACATACGACATTTTTGGACAAAGGAGAAGTGGAGGGGAACAGGGTGTTAGATTTCAGAAAGGAGACTGGGCGTCTACAAGTAGTCGAAGGAGGGCGGAACACAGGTGGCAGGAAAATCCTTGCTAGGCGACTCAGAAACTAGGTGACACAGCGTGTATCTAGCTCTCAGGCACCGGCCTGAAGCCCTCTTGTTCATGTACTCAATCCAAATTAGGCTAAGGCAGCATCCTGGGATCGCCTTCCTGAAGCAGGTTTCTCTGTCTGAATCTCTTGGGCAGAAAAGCAGGGTGGGTCAAAGTTTCTAAGTCCTTTATTTCTTAAGAAACAGCTTAAAATCAATATCCCCCAAAGCAGCTTCAGGGTGGCAGAGTTCTGGCGCCTTCACCTCTCTGGTTAACAAGATGCATTCACTCATCACTTAACCCTTCAGCGAACCTTTCCTCCCATGGCCATGTGCTTGACCACGTGTTACGCAATGGAGAGGGAGGCCGGGTTTCAGCCCCGGGAAGACCGCAAGTGCGGGGGTAACGGCCGACTCAAAGGGAGGCGTGGAGGAGAGCGTGACAGGGCGAAGAAAGCTCCCTGGGCTCAGAGCGGGTGGGAGGAGTATTGACCCCACATTCAGTAAAGCAAATAAGGCATTTTTGTCTCCACTTTACACAAGGAAACTTGGGCTGAAAGAGACATGACCACCTAAGGCCACACAACCAGGAAGTGGCCTGCATTCCAGGGCCTTGTCTTTGGCACAGTTTGCCTCCCATTGTAGCGGACACTGGCTTGAAGGGTGGAAGGAACCTGAGCCAGACCCTGAAGGTGCCGGTGAAGAGTTCTCAGTCTGGTGTGGAAGTGGACACATCAGCCCTCCTCTCGGAAGGATGTTCAGGGAGCACACAGCCTGGCCACCTGGTTGATGTCAGCCCTTGGACTAGGGGCTGAATCGAAGGGTTTCCTGGCCTTTGGGGAGCTCAAACCTGCTAGGGGGATGAGGATACACACCAGGGTCAGAGCAGTGACAGTCCCCAAGAAGTCCCAGCCTGGGCCTGGCGAGGGTTTTCAACCCTTGTGAATTCATTCATGGCCTTGGACATTCATCCATCTATCCACTTGTGTTCTTTCATTCAGTCACCACACAGTACTGAGAGCCATCTGTGTACCCAGCCCTGTGTCTGTTTGGGGGGCCTTCCCTCCCGCTCTGAACACCAGTCCTGAGCCCTCTGCTCATGGGGCGCAGGCCTGTGTCTGCATCTGTGTCTGCACCTGGCTGTGCTCAGTGGCCTGGATAGCCCCAGGCCAGGGGCCTGGTCTCATTCCTCCCTAGCTGACCTATGGGAGACTGTACCAGGGCATTTGGTGGCTCTGAGCTTCTCTTTGCTGCACCCAGCACTCCATCTCTGGGAGTGGGCGTTCTAAGCCAGGCTGCAAGGGCAGTAGGTTTGTGAGAGCACAAGGACCCCATGCCCTAGGTCCACGGATCAGCTCCAACACCGAAGGGCAGAACTGGAGGGGCCCAGATCACAGAGATCAGCAGCGTTCCCCATTGTACTGATGAGAAAACTACCCCCACCCCCAGCAACTTAGCTCCTAGCTCTTTCCTGGCCTGCACACCTATCCTGGGTGGTCCTCTGGCCTCTCATTTCAATGCTTTGATGGGGAGATGGGAGGTCTCTCTGTAATGGGCCGGCTAGTGGGTGTTATAGGAGCCAGGCAACCTCTCCCAGTCCAGAGGACATTCCCTTCCAAAGTGCTTTTGATCTCCAGGGAGCATGGCCCAATCATCCTCCCAATTCTGCCCCAGGATTGCCCTGCATGGGGGGCAAAGGGGTGTGCGCTGGGGGTGGGGGGAGTGAAGAGCCTGGATAATATGAAAGGACCATTCTAGGATGCCATTTCCAGCCCTTCTTGACAGTTGGGATCGCTGGAATGGTTCGTGGGGGTACAAACTGGCCAGTGCAAGTAGGAGACTAGGGTGGACACGAGTCTGTGAGACTACACACACGTGCGCTCATAGGCGTGGTTGCCCGTGTTTGTGGGATTGTGAGCGCCCTGCGGGCATCCTGTGGTCAGGGTACAATCAATGGGGCCGCTGGAATGCTCCAGAAGGCTTTGGTCTCCCCCTATCTCCATCAGCGCCACCACTCTGCCCTCCTTTGATGTGGACTGAACAATCTTGCGTCAAGAGCCGCTTGGAGACCAGTGGGTTCAAGTGGACTCCTCCTAGATAAGGCATCCTAGATAAGACATTCCGGAGCGCAGACGTGAAGTGTATACGCAAACCTTCTTGCAGGTCGAATTTCGCTTAGAGGCCTGGGGCAGATGTTCGTCCTCAGTGAGGGGGTGGGGTTGAGGTCCAGCCGCCTGAGTAACCCGGGCATCTGCCCTGGCCTCTCCTGCAAAATACAGGTCTGTGCATTTCACAGCTCGGTCGCCCCCACCCCCAGCCGTGGGCTCCTTCCCGCGCTACCCGCTACCCGGGGCTAGCCCCTTTCTTAGTCTTGCCACAGACATCCGTCTACCCCACAGGGGTCTGGCCGCCCTCTCGGGCTGTGGGGGCCCTTGAGAGGGAAAGCTCGGACAGAGGAGAGGTTCTGGCCCAGGCAGGGTATGCCCTAGAGCCCCCGGCCCTACCCACTACCCCCTTACGGTCTGCTGGGGCCCCATAGCCGGCGGGCTGCAGGGCCGGGCGGCGCCTGGCAGGCGACACTGACCCTTTGTTACCTGCCCGGCGCCGTGCCGACGAGCGCTACGTGCAGCCGGGGCGGGCGGGGCCGGGGGCGCCGGCTCACCCCTCTGCTTCCCCCTCCGGCATGCCCTGCCCTCCTCCTCCGCCAAGCCTGGGACTTCCTGGGGCACCCTTGTGAAAACCCCTCCGGCGCCCCTCTCCGCCTCTCTGGAGCCCTTCCCCTCTTACCACCCGTGTGGATGCTCGCCCACCGTTACGGAAGCCAGACTGCCCTTTCCAGTCCTGATTCAGGCCACCTGTCCTTTCCCACCCCCATCACTTGACAAACTGTCACCCCCAAGGCCCAGCTCAGAGGCTGCTTCTGGCAAGCAGAAGTCACTTTAGTCACTCTTCTCTGGGTGACCTCTGTGTCTGATCACTCCCATCAAGGCTTGTCACCCCTCAAGATCCAGGGTGGGGCCCAGCATCCTGGGTGGCCAGGCTCACCCTCCAACAGATGTCTTAAGTGGGGAAGCGAATGAGTAAGTTGGAGACAGGCAGGAAAGAAAACTTGGGCTCCCTGAGCCCAGCGTGGGCCCTGTGTGCCGCCTGGGCTGTTGTCTGAGCTTGTCAGTCCTTGCCACTCAGCCTACAGGCTCTCTGGGTGCCAGGAGACCCTTCATTTGCTTGACCCACTCAGCCAGAACCTCTGGCCTCCCAGCCCTTGCTCAAACTGTTCCTTCTGACTGATCCACTCTCCAGCCAAGCGCAAACCGGACCCTTCCGAGGCCCTTCCCTCCTGGAGAAGGGATCCTTGGAGTTTGGTGGTGATCTGGGCACCTGATTTTCGTGCTTTGCACGTACGGCTGCATTTGCCCCTCATTGCGATCCTGCAAGATAGTGAGGTGACAGCCTGCAAGTGGTCGATCTTAAAACACGCTCTTTCTCCCACCTGACACTGTGGGGGAGTCGGCGCCTCCCCCAGGGACTACTGTTGCTCTGAACTGCTTCCCATCTTGCCACACCCCCCATCCCCCCTTCAGGCCGGCGCAGGGCAGGGCTGGGATTCTTGCACTGGGGCAGGTCAGTCCGGGGCCCCTGTGGCTTTGCACCTGCTGGAGGAATTTTAGGGGAGAATGTGCAGGGTGTGGTGAGAGACCTGCCATGGGGGTGGAAGGAATGTGGGTCTGCAGGACGGAAACCTAGCAAAGGTGGAGTGTGCCGGGAGAGCCGGTTTCCCGAGCCCTGGGAAGCAAGGACTACTTTGAATGACAAAGGTCCCCTGGGGAGCAGAGCCAGGCTTGTGAGGATGGGAATGTGGGAGGAGGAGGGTCAAAAGGGCGGGAAGGAAGCTGCCCCTGGGTTCCCATCTGCCTCGGCCCTTTCAAGTCCCGCTAAACCCATAACAATGAGAGGAACTGACCCATGGACACCATGGGCAAAGAATGATTAACGTAATTCACTGAGGAAATATAAAAACTTTACGAAAATGTTAGAAATTCCACAGTACAAACGAAAAGGCGATGCCCGCTTTTGTTACCTATAGAATTGGTCAAGATGAAAATAACGAGGCCGCCAGATGTTGGCGAGGTAGCCGCCTTCTTCTCTGCGGAGGTAAATTGTACCCATTTCTGCAGGACCACTTGACGGTAGGTATGAGCACTTCAGAAAGAGCGATACTGTGGTGTAGCAATTCTACTTCTAGGATATGGCCTGAAATCAAAGTTTATTTTTCCCAGCCTTATTTATAATGGAGGAAAATTGGAAATTCCCTACATGTTCAATGACAGGGGATTGGAAAGGAGATTATACCACATTCATAGGTGGAAGGCTGTGCAGAAATTAGATACTAGGAACTTGGCGGCTATTAAAGATACGAGGAAACACTCAAGAAACGCTGGGCAGTGAAAAGGGGAAGTGAAAATAGCAAGGCTCCAATTTCATACAATGTCTGTATAAATAGGCACGATCTCTCCCATTCACAGGGATGGACTGGGTGCTCTCCCCTGTCTCTCATTCAGGCATCACAGCTGCCTTGCAGGGGAGATTCTGGTAACTGAATTGGGGCGAGAGAACCCGCAAGGAAACTCACCAAAATGTTAAGCGTGAAATGAGAGGGCAGGAGCTGTTTCCCTGACCCTGCCGCCCCGAGATTGCGCTTCCAAAGAGGGCGTGTGCTTTTAGCTTTCTTCTTTATACTTTGACCTTTTCCAAATTTTCTTCAATAAAAGAGTACAATAATAAAAACATTAGCAGCTTTAAAATCACAAAAATCATCTGTTCAAACATATCTTCAACATCTCCCCTTTTGGGGTGGGGGGCAGTTTTTCCTTTGTATTCACTTACTGGGGCTGCAGTAACAAAGTGCCAGAAACTGGGTGGCTTAAAAAAAACCCCAGAAGTTTATTTTCTCACAGTTCTGGAAGCTAGACGTCTGAAGTCCAGCTCCTGGCAGGATCTTCCCTTCTGCGTGTGTGAGGGGAGGATCTGTTCCAGCTCTTTGTCTCACCTTCTGTAGCCTCGGGTGTTCCTTGTCCGGTTTCCCCCTACAGGTCTTCACATCATCCTCAAGCCCTACCACTGAGCCCTCTGAGACGAGGTGTGGGTGGGGAAGCCCTCCACAGGGGTGAGAGACCACGTTCTCTGACATGGTGGGTCCCCCTGGGTTAGCCTCACGGCGTGACCTCGGACAGGTATTTCGACTCTTTGAGCTTCGCTTTCTCCGCAGACTGAGGCTGGTATTCTTTACCTTCCAGGGTTGTGAATGAGGTGAGAGAGGTGAAAAGTGACTTTCGTGGGCCTAGTCTTTCTCCCTGCTCAGCCCAATGTGGGGCAGATCAGGGTCGGGCAGCTGGGAGAACACTAGTCTGGGGATAGTCATTAGTGGTTGATTCAATTCTAGTCCTGTCCGTCACTAGCTGCACGGTCCCTGCGAGCCTCAGTTTCCTTGTTTATGAGCTGTTGTGTTTACTCTCCCAGGGACTTGGGAGCCTCAGAGCTAGAGAGGAAGGAGACTGGTAGAGATAATATTGGGAAAGCCAGCGCAGGCAGGGATGCTGTGGGCAACGGGGAGTGTCAACTTGTGTCCAGTTTAGGCGTCCTCTCCTTTAGGAAGTTCTCCTTGAACCCCACGGCCTGGAGGAGACCCCACCTCCACCCCATCCCGGGCTCCCGCAGCCTCCTCTGCCACCCTCTGTCATGGTATTTTAGCTCCTTCTCTAGGACTAAATAAAGCCCCTCGAAGGAAGAGACCAACACCTCTGTGTGAGTGAAAAGTCATAAAACTCAGTGCTGGCAGTGTTGCAGGGACGCACGCACGTGTGTTTATAGTCATGTGGATCAAGACAACCTTTCTAGAGAACTATTTTGGCAATGCCTGTTAAAGCCACACACTGAAATACAAGCTTTAGCTAAGTAAAACCGTTTTGGGGAATGTATTCCAAGTACATCACGGAAAGGGGAGAAAAGTTACTTGTATAAAGATGTTCTGAGCTGCCCAGGCTGGTGTGGCTCAGTGGATTGAGTGCCGGCCTGCAGACCAAAAGGTTGCTGGTTTGATTCCCGGGCAGGGCACATGCCTGGGTTGAGGGCCAGGTCCCAGTCCCTGGTCGGGGGCGTGTGAGAGGCAGCCCATCGATCGATGCTTCTCTTTCACATCGATGTTTCTCTCCCTCTCGTCTTCCCTCCCCACCTCTCTAAAAATCAGTCAATAAAATATTTTTTAAAAAGGATGTTTGAGCCAATAATCATGTCATGGAAAAGACTGGAAATAACAGAACGATGAGTTAGGAAACTGCAACTGTGGCAGAGTGGTGCGCACTGTGGCAGTTCAGCACAGTCCAGCAAACACTGAGAGCAGAGCACGGGCTCTTACATTCTACCCAGCAGCCTGGGGATCTCTGCCCCGTGTGCTGGGTAGACAGGCCGGTAAACAATCGCTGTCAACCAAGAGAAGTATGACAAGAGAAGGGGGGAAGTGCATGTGGAGGGGTTAACTCCACGGGAAGGAAGGTACTGTAGGAGAACTTTTTGTAGGAGAAGATACCTGAGCTGGTTTTAAGCAGACAGTGGTGGAAAGGAGAAGGGCTTTCCAGGTAGTAGGGACAGCCTAGACAAATTGTAGGCAAGGCTTGCAGGGGAGGGGATAAGTTCAGGGTTACTGAGGCAGAAGACTCTGGCAGGGGCCTGAGAGCCGGTTTGAGCTCTGCCTCACAGAGGTGGGCAGCCAGCAGAAATCTTTGAATTGGTGAGCAAGAACATTGTGTTTGTGGGTAGGGACATCATGGAGTAGCAGTTTGGAGGATGGACTGGAGAACCCAAGAGGCAGGGAGACCCGGTAGGAGCCTCTTGCAAGGTTCAGGTAAGACAGGGTAATGAGTCCTTGGCACGGGGAGGAGGAGCAGGCTCCTGAGATGTTTAGGAGGTGGGAGACGCAGTCCTTGGTGACTGACAGGATGATTGGGACAGGCAGAGGCAGGTCTGTGGCTGATGGTGCCAATCACCAAATAGGCAACATAGGAGGAGGAACCAGTTAAGGGGGAAATAAGGTGAATCAATTGGTTTTGGATCTGTAAAGTGTTGGAGGAAGAAGAGGCACTCTGGGAAGGGTCTCGAGAAAGATCCCAGAGGTTGAACATCAGGCTCATCTCACAGAAAGGCCAGGCAGGAGAGAGCATAAAGGGGAATGTGAGCACCAGCCACGCCAAGGCTTTTTGGGTCTCCGTTTCTTCCTCCACCCGAGGGTGTCATAATGGCGCCTGCCCTCCAGCAGCATTGGGAGCTTCGCATGAGAAACTGGAGAAAATGCTTCTTAAACTACCAGAGATAATCTCTGGCTCAGCCCTTAAGTCTCGGGCCTTTCCCGAGGTTGGTTGGTTCTGTTTTCTCTTGTCTTTGGTGGCCCTTTGGCTCACACTTTCCTTCTCCAATCTTTTCCCTTTCTGTTCTGGCTTGTTTTATGATTGCTATCAGTCTGTGGCCAGCCCATCCAGCTCCTGTTCATTGAGTCAGCCATTCCGCTCCGATTTATTGAGGGTGACTGCTCGGGCCCGTTCCTCGCTCCACTGCGTCTCTCTTCTCTTTCTTATATTTTCAAGCTCTCCCTTCTTCCCTACCATCTTTCTCCCCACCGAAAGGCTCAAGTAAACATCTACCATAATTTAAACAAAAACAAAATTTCCCCGTTTGCCCTTCTAGCTGCCTCTCCATCTGCC
The DNA here is from genome assembly GCA_004027735.1 of Carollia perspicillata. NCBI lineage: Eukaryota > Metazoa > Chordata > Mammalia > Chiroptera > Phyllostomidae > Carollia > Carollia perspicillata. The sequence continues at coordinate 8,933 of PVKM010017335.1, forward strand.
TTCCTTCTTCACCAAGTCTCTCAAATAATTATCTACATTTCTCATCTCCCCTTTGTTTCTTAGTTGTTTGCAATCTGGCTTTGACTCCCACCTGTCCAATGAAGCTCTTTGTAATGACCATTGCAGGGGGCTGAATGATGACCCCCACAATGCTATGTCTAAGTCTCAACCCTTGGAATCTGTGAATCTGAACTTATTTAGAAAAGGGGTCTTTGCAGATATAATTAAGTTAAGGATCTCAAGATTAGGTCATCCTGGATTTAGGGTGTGCCTCAGATACAACGACAAGGTGTCTTTATAAGAGAAAGTCAGAAGGAGATTTGAGTCCGAGACAGAGGAGTAGACACTGTGAATGCAAAGGCAGAGACTGCAGCTACACAGCTACAAACCAAGGAACACCAAGGATCAGCAGTCACCAGAAGCTAGCAGAGAGGCGTGAACCAACTCTCCCTCAGAGGCTCAAAAGAAGCCAACCCAGTAGACACCTTATTTTAAGACTTCTGGCCTGAACTGTGAAACAATAGATTTCTGTTGTTTCAAGCCATCCAGTTTGGGGTCATTTGTTATGGCAGCCCAAGAAACAAATTCAGTAATAACAACAGCAGCCAATGTATATGGAGTGCATATCTCGTGCCTGGCACAGATCTCAGTGCCTTAGTTCATTTAATTCCCTCATCGACCCCATGAAGTAGCCACGAAGAAACGAAGGCAACGTCAACATAATCAAATTATTTCCTCTTCCTCTTTGATATGGAAATCAAACCCTCCACCTGAGTGATGTGTCTTGTTATTTTTCTCTTTTCTAGGTGAGGAGTTTGAAGACCGAAAACTTACGTAATTTTCTCAAGGTTACACAGTGAGTGTGGGGAGGAGCCAGAGTCCCGACCCTGGTAATTCCCATGGGTGCCCTTCAACACTTTGCCTTCGTCTGAGGCCATGGCGGAGAGAGAGCTGAGGAGGCTCATGAGTGAACTGACCCAGAGCTGGGTTTTGTACAATTGGACGAATGGAAGGAGCGACAGGACAGGCGAATTTGGGGGACGACCTATGGGTTTGGCAGGGTCCGTCTGGCCTAGTGGGGCTGAGAGACAGGGAGGAGGAGATTGCAGATGGTGATAACCTCGCAGAGCTGATGTCCCTGGAGGAAGAGCATGAGAGGAAAGTGTCTGTGGAGAGGGGGAACAGAGGTTGCCACCCCCAAATAAGCCTCTTTGGATATCGATGACTTTAAGCAGGTTATTTTAAGAAATAGAAGACTCAAGAAAACCTTTGGCCAGCCCCCTAACAGCCTAAAAAAGTTTAGCGAGGGCCTGCTGCAGGAAGGAAGCTATCATCAGAGACAACTCTAGTTTCACATGAAGTAATGGGCGGCCGAAGGAGGGAACCTAGCAAGGCCCCTTTGATCAAAGTCCTCCAGTGTCCCCTTGTTCCAGACGGCCCAGCAAACGCTGGTTTAACAATCGATTGTTCTTCCATCTCCACGTAAACTCTCTTCCTTTCCTTTGATGTCCCGAACCACGACCCTGCTTTCTCCATAGCTCAAGACGGCAGATAAGCCTTCATTCTTATGCGACCCCCATATGGACAAAAGTAGTTAAATTTGGTTATTTCCTCTTGTTAATCTGTCCCATGTCAATTTGATTATTAGACCAGCCAGAAGAACTAACTGGGGAAAAGAGGGGGAATTTCCCCTCCCACACAGTTGGCCGGCCAGCCAGGAGACTTACTGGAAGGACACTGTTCACACTGGGACCACTGCTGACAGAGAGACCCTGGGGCTTCTCACATAAGCTGGCAGGAGGTCAGAGTTCTTACCACGTTAGCCTTCTTCCCTTTCCCCAGATCTCTAGAGGTCTGTGGGATCCGGTGGAAGTGAAAGTGGGGAGATTAAACCAATCAGAGAACTAAGAAGAAAGAATTATTTCCTCTTCTCCACAGTGGTGCCACCCTGGAGACAAGGGTGTTTAAAAGTCCAGAGCTGGAGCAGTTCTGGGTGATGACAAGGTCTAGCTTTGGCTGAACCAGAGGAGTGTCGAGGACAACAGGATATTGTGGGCAGATTCCACTAGGTCAAGAAACCTGGGCAAAGCCCTGGCTGGTGTGGCTCAGTGAATTGAGCGCCAGCCATTGAAGTGAAAGGTCGCTGGTTCAGTTTCTAGTCAGGGCACATGCCTGGGTTTTGGGCCAGGTCCCCAGCTGGGGGCCTGAAAGAGGCAGCCAACCGATGTTTCTCGTGCACATCAGTGTTTCTCTCCCTCACTTTCTCTCTTTCTTCCCCTCTCTCTAAAAAGAAATAAATAAACTCTTAAAAAAAAAAAAAAAAAAAGCCTGGACAAAGATCACACTAGGGGAATTTGGTAGACTGCTCTGGGAGATCAAAGGGTTGAGCAATCATTCTTTGTGCTTGTTATGCAATAAATGGAACCTGGGCTGGTTCTTGGAAACAAACAAACAAACACACAAAAAAGAGGGATAGTTGGGAAAGCAAGGAGGGCTTCTAGGGAACAGGCACAGAAAGAACAAAACTGCAGAAGGGTGAATACGTGGGGCATCTAGTTTACAGATTGAATTGGCTATAGGTAAGGGTGCCTGAAAGGGTGTGATGGGATTTGAGCTTTGACAGTATCCTAATTTGGGGACCCTGCAAAGCAGATGCTGAAATCAAGGACTTGGGTGCAAATATTTATTTGGGAAGATGTGCCCAGAAAGCAGAGTGAAGGAGTCGGGGAGAGAGAGACCGAGAGGGGAGGAAAGCCAATCAAGTTACTTTTCTGGAGAAAGGGTGTAGCAGAGTTTGCATGGACAGGGTTTAGCAACTGACTGGATCAAAGTGGTGCAGGGAAAGGGAGAAGGTATCAGAAGGATGGTGCACCTCAGGCAGGAACTAATAACATCTCCAGGACCCGTCTTGCTCAGGGAGCATCAAAAGAGCAGCACCATGCACTGAGCTGACCACCAAACCTTTTCTGAGCATCAGTCACCCGGGTTACCCCTGCATTTGGTATCCTTAAAAAAATTATTATAAAGTCCATTATTAAAGCACCTCCTTTGTACCATGTGCTTTATCTACATGATCATTCTTACAGCCATACTGGCAGGTAGGTACTATTATTAACCAATAAAGTCAATAAAAGAGGAGTAAGTTTCCACTTTGGTAACTGCGGCTTAAAAACAAGGAAACAAGGACTTAAGAGGCTGAGCCACAGGCAAAGTGTCACAGCTAATAAGTGGAGATCAGATCTTTTTGACTGGGTCCTTTCTCTGCACTTTATCTCACTGTACATGTCACAGGGCCTCAAAAATCAGTAAAATGCAAGCAACGGTCCTGGGTAAATGCTCAGCACTTTAACCGTGTCCATCGTGCTCGCTCGTGACTCTGCCGAGCCCTTGAGAGCTCCGAGAGCTGAGACGGACAGCATTCCCCTTGACCAACGAGAACACCGAGGTCCAGAGACATGAAGTGGCTTATCCACAGTCTCACAGCTGGTCTCGGCCTTTGGGCCTCAGATCGCATTCTCCGACCATACCCATCCTGGACACGTGTGTGTAGGTAGCCCAGGGAGGAGGAGGAGAGCTGATGGAATGCGGCCAAGGACAGTGACAGGAGAAGGAAAGGAGGGGATGGGGGAAGCTCATCTGGATCCAGGCACTCGAACGCTGTGGACTCTGTCTCCAAACTTTGGCTCAGCTTTCTCCTACACTGGCTTTATTCTATTTTCCTTGCACTTACAACCCCAGCAGAAAAAGAGCATCTCTTCCCTAACACTTCCAGCATGGGACCCAAGATGGAGTTTCAGTGACTACGTTGGGTATGTGCCCATCTTGGGCCAACCCTGTGCTCAGGATGATTGAAACTGCCAACTGGCTACCCTGATGCCAAGGGAAGGGATCAGCACACCCAAGCACAAAGGGAAGTCAGATGCTATCTTTGTCCAGGTACCGGGAGGAAAGTAACAACACATCTTTTATACTAAGGACCCCCGCTCTCCAGATAAAGAAGCTGAGGCTCAGCCTGCAGAAGCGCCTTGCCCCCGGTGATGCAGCCAGTGTCTGGGACGGCGGGATTCAAACCCAGCTGTGTGTCTGCAGAACTAGCGCTCCTCCAGGGCAGCACACGAGGTCCTTCTCATTCCTGTGTCTCCCCATGCACCCTTTCCCCCAGTCTTGTCCTGTCATGGGCTCTCTATTTCAGCACTACTCACATTGTGTTCCACGGACTGCGCTGGTCTGCCGACTGTGTTACCAGTCCTCAGTGAGTCAAGAACCAAAGTTCTGAGTGAGCATTTAGAAACATTTTGCGGCGATCTGACATTGCTTTGACACCCACATGCAGTAATAGAAAAATCCGGATCTGAGATGTGTCATAAATAACTCGAGAAACATTGCTCAGTGCGGTAATCCCTTCTAGAAAGGCATGAGCAAAGGGAACCATGATGGCACTATGGGTCCTCTGCGCGGAGGCCCAGATGGTGGCTCTGTCACTCGGCCAACCTAGGGAAGCTTTCCTGGGGACCCCACCCTTAGCGCAGGCCTCTACAGCACAGGCCTCTGTGGCTGACTCGCCTCTCCCTCTCCCAGAAGGTCAGGCAGGCAGGCTCAGGCCCAAGCAGCTCCAGTGCCCAAGGGCTCTTGGTTGTAGTCCATCTGGAAACTGGCTGGCTCTGCCCAGAGCCTGTGGGCACCCAGCACTGTGAACCAGAGCTCCACCCACCCTGTGCTTCCACACTGTGCCCTGGAGGGAGGGTGACGGCTGACCCAAGCTGTCCTTGAAAAACCACTCTAAGAAGAGACCATTTTTTTTGAACTGAGTCAAAAGGTCAGCTCAGGATCAAGCTGCCTCCTTCTGTCTTGACACCAGGGATGGGGCATGGCTCCTACCTTTGCTTCCTCCTTGGTTGGAAAGTCTCCGATGCCAGGGTCTTGGGTCAACAGAGCAGTTCCAGGCACAAGGGTTTCTCAAAGCCAGGATGACGCAGGTTGGCAAGTGTGAGCCGGAGAAGAGGCCCAGAAGCCAGTTCAGCCCTTTGATGGGGGCTAGAGATCCTTTCATCCTGGAGAGGCTCTCATTTACCTGTTCTAGCATGCCTGGTGCCGTGAAAAGAGCCTGCCACTCTGGCTTAGAAACCCATCTGCTATTTTGCTGAGTAATTTGGGGCCGTTTGCACAATCTTTTTGTATCTCAATGACTACATTCGGAAAAGGCTAGAACACCCACCGCACAGGCTGGTTCTGAGAGTGCACCAAGGAACCTGCAGAGCGCCTGGTAGGCACAGGCCCTCCGAGTCCCAGCATGGGAGTGAATGTGAGAACGTTTTCTCCCCCTTCCAGGCCACTGGAGAGAGTGGCAGGAGCTCTGGTGTAGAGTCCCACAGACCTGGTTCTTGCTCAGGCTCAGTTACCTTCAGCTGTGTGGCCATGGGTAAGTTTCTTAGCTTCTCCGAGCCTTGATGACTTCGTCTAGAAAGAGCAAAATACCCACCTGCCAAGGCTGCCGTGAAGGTTAAAAGCAACCAAATACCCAGAAGAGCATGACACACAGCAGATGCTCACTATGCGTTCATTAATTTAACACATATTTGTTACTAATGCCGGGGACTAGGTCCACTAGCCCAGGCACTGAGGATACCATGGTGAGCAAACACAGACCCAGTCCCTTGCCCAGGGATTTAGAAAGGGAAATGATATTGTAAGAGGAACGCTAGCACACACAGATCATCAAGTCACAACTGTGGCACATACTGCAGAGCGAGATACAGAGTGCTAAATAAAGATGAGACAGGGCAGTTCAATCAGCCAAGGAAAGTCAGGGAGGGCTTCCCTGAGGAAGTGATAACTAAGCCAGGGTCTGAAGCATGAGTGGGAAGAACATTCTGAACAAGAAGCAACACGTGTAAAGCCCTGTGATGGGGGGATCTCAGTAAGTTAAAGGTACTAATAGGAGGTGGTGAGAGCCCAGGAACCAAGGGGTGTGGGGTAAGGTGGGGCTAGAGAGAAGAGGAGACCAGAACTCGCAGGCCTTGCAGACTGTGTTATGGATGTTAGAGTTTGTGTATATTTTAAATGGGGCAGAGGTGACATAATCATGCTTGCTTTCAGAAAAATCCCTCTGGCTGCAGCTTGGAGGTGCAGTATGTACCCCAGCAGGGAGTTAGGAGACTGTTGCTGTGGTGTGGGTGACCGATGGAGGAGTTCTGAGCTAAGGCAGTGATGGTGGAGATGGGGAGGACGAGACAGAGAGAATCAAGGAGGTGGAGTTGATGGTACTTGGTACAGCATTTCCTGTGTCGAGAGCAACGCCTAGGCTTCTGGCTTGCACTAGGACTTGAATGGTGGTAGTTCTGGAAGAGGAGCAGGTTTAGGGGATAAGCCTGTGAGTATGATTGTGAATGGGTATTACTGATGTGTAAGAGGCAGTTAGACACTTTCCATCAGATTGAGTGAGATTCAACTGTCTAGCATTGTATCAGGTGCGTTTTCAGTGAGTAATGGAACATGAAGCTTATAAAGGGGCACGAAGAGATTTGCAGGGGTGATGGAGATGTCCATCGCTGTCTTTGTGGTGGTGGCATCACAGGTGCATGCGCATGGAGAAACGTACCAATTGCACGCGTTCAACATGTGCAGTTCACTGGGTGTCAGTTACGCCTCACTGAAACTGTCAGAAAAGGGGAGTGGGTGTGGAGGATGCAGAGACAGGGCAGAGAGCCCCTTTCGGAATGCAGCGGAGGGAAGAAAGGCAGAGAGTGGCTGCTGGAGGACGGGAGGGGAGAGTGAGGAATTTGGCTTTGGTTTTTTGTCTAGCAAGGTGGTTTGACTGTATTGAAAGCCTGACAGGCCCTGACTGGTGTGGCGCAGTTGGTTGGGTGTCATCTTGCAAACGGAAGGATTGCCAGTCTGATTCCCGATCAGGGCACATGCCTGGGTTGTGGGCCAGGTTCCCAGCTGGGCGGCGTGTGAGAGGCAAGAGGCAACCAATCGCTGTTTCTCTCTCTCTCTCTCTCTCTCTCTCTTCCTTCCCCTCTCTCTAAAAATAAATAAATTAAATTACAAAAAATAAAGGCTAACAGGAAGGGGTGTGATGGAGAAGTGAAGATAGAGAATATAAGAGAAAGAAATGATAATAAGAAATACGCCGTTCTGGAGAAAGGGAGAAGGGAAGGTGCCAAATCCAGGTGGAAAACTGGCCTTTGATAAAAATGTCAGCTCTCACGTTGAAGCAGAAGGGAGAAGGCAGAGGGTCAGTGGAGGGGTGTGTGCGTGCGTGTGTGTGGTTGTGTCTGTGTGGAGACTATGAGGACGGCATCCTCTTTCTCTGTCACTGCTGAGAATAAGGGCAGAGGAAGCAGGGTTTTTAAAATATGTATTTGTGTGATTTAATTTTTAAAGAGAGGGGAAGGGAGGGAGAAAGAGAGTAAGAAATGCTGATCATTTGCGCCTCCTTTTTCCTCGACTGGGGACCAAGCCTGCAATCCAGGTACGTGCCCTGACTGGGAATCAAAACAGCAGCCTTTTGCTTTGTGGGACAAAACTCCAACTAACTCAGCCACACTGATCAGGGCAGGAAGCAGGTTTGAGGAGCACGGTGAAGGTGTGAAGTGGCCATTGGAAAGTGGTTGGTATGGGCAGTGTCCAAGGCTCATTCGTGGTGAGTTGCAGGGAAGACCCCTGCTCTGTGGTGTGGCCGTCTCCGCAGTGTTTGGCTGCTGGGCACAGGCATGGAGAAAGCAGGTAGGGAGGGGTTTGCTCCCCCAGAGAGATCTAGACCCAGAGGACCCAAAGAACTCATGGCATTGGCAAGACTGTTATTGAAATATTGGACCTTGTCTCTGAGCTGTAATCAAGAAGAGCGTGGCTCACACCTGTTAGAATGGCTATCATCAAAAAGAAAAAGTAACAAGTATTGATGAGGCTGTGGAGGAAGGGGAACCCTTGTTCACTGTTGGCGAGAATGTAAGTTAGCGTAGCCACTGTGGAAAACAGCATGGGGGCTCCTCACAACATTGAAAATAGAGTTGCCGTATGACACAGTAATCCCACTTCTGGGTGTTTATCCAAAGGAAATGAAAGCAGGATCTTGAAGAGATATATGCACCCCCATGTTTACTGCAACATTATTCACAACAGCCAAGAAAACATCAAACAACATAAATGCCTGTCACTGGATGAATGAATACAGAAGATGTGGTATAGATACAATGGAATATTAGTCAGCCCTGAAAAGGAGGGAAACCTGACCATTTGTGACAACATGAATAGACCTTGAAGGCATTATGCTAAGTGAAATAAGTCAGAGTGAGACAAATTCTTCATGGCATCTCTTTCATGTGGAATCTAAAAACAACACAAAACCAAAAAATACGTCAAACTCATATAAGTGGGGAGTGAAAAAGTGGTTGCTAGGGCTGGGGAGAAAGAAGAGCATGAGATGGAAAAGGGGTGATGGACTAGAAGAACAGAGAGGGCCAAGCGGCTGGAGATGCTGTGCGAGGAAGAACAGTTGCAAAGGACTCGCGTGGAAGAGCGAAGATCGAGGTCAGATGGTGGGACGCTCGAGCTGTGGTTTCTGAGCTGCAGCCGTGATGGTTGTCAACAGGGTCCAAGGTGAAGCTGGGGGAGATGGTGAGGGACCAAGTGGCTGCATGAGTGAATATGTTTATGTGGTAACCTGAGATATTTTTTTTTCTGTAATAGCCCAACAGCCTTTCCTTCCTTCCCATTGTTTAGTTCACAATAACCTTGCCCCAAACCCCTAGACTTTTCTTTCATATTTCAGCTCAAAAGGTCCCTTCCACCAAGAAGCCTTCCATGACTCCTACTCTAGGAAGGGACCTTCTAAGAATTACACACCCTCTGAGGAACAGAGCCCCACACCATTGACACACACCACCACTCTTCTTACCCTGTATTCTCCTCGTCTGTGTTCTCTATTCTCCATCCCGGCTGAAACCCCATGGCAGGCGCTTCTTATCATTATTATTCACCATCATAAATGGCAGTTCAAGGCCCTGGCTGGTGTGGCTCAGTAGATTGAGCGTGGGCCTGTGAACCAAAGGGTTGCTGGTTCGATTCCCAGTCAGGGCACACGCCAGCGTTCCAGGCCGGGTCCCGGGTGAGGGTGCACAAGAGGCAACCACCCACTGATTTTTCTCTCCCTCTCCATCTCCCTCACCTCCCCCATCTCTAAAAATAAATTAATTAATTAAAAAAATGACAATTCATATTCACTGAGTGCTTATCATGTGCCAGGCTCTGTGCTGAGCTTTAACATTCGTTTCCCCATTTAACAACAATGTTATGAGTGGGAGGGGCATCCCACCCTCTTCTTCATTCAATTAACATAAATGAAAGACTGAAAGAAGGCAGGTGACTTGCCCAAGGTTATATAACCAAGCACTGGTTTTGCTCACCTTTGCATCTCTACCCCCAGAGCAGAGAGAAGTGATGGGTGAACCTTTGGGCGTTCTCTCTGGTTTCCAACTCCTCTCCCTGCCCAAGTTCAAGCAATGGAGTCGTACCTGACCCTCGGCACAAGGTCCACATGGTTCCCAACTTCCACAGAAGCTCAGAATCAGGCTTTCTGTGGTGAGCTAAGCCAGCTGCCCTGTTCTTGCTGAGACCCTGTTATGAACTGAAAGCGCATCCCCTTCCCCAAATTCACGTCTTTAGGCGCTAACCCTCCAATGTGATGCTATTTGAAGATGGGGCCTTTGGGCAGTAATTAGAGCTAGACGGTGTCATGAAGGTGGGGACCTAAGAAGAGACACCAGAGCTCTCTGTCTCGGTCTCTCTGCACATGCACTGAGGAAAAGCCATATGAAAACACGGTGAGACGATGACCATCGGCAAGTCAAGAAGAGAGAGCTCGCCAGAAACCAGAGTGATCTTGGACTTCCCAAACTTTAGAACTGAGGAATAAATATCAGCTATTTAAGCCTCCCAGGCAATGGCGTTTAGTTAGGGCAACTTGAGCACATGAAGACAGCCTCTCTTCCACATCCGCTCAAAATGCTTGTACCTCCTGTCCCCTTGTGGCAACCCGTCTATCTCAGAAACACTGTCTTTGGCAAGATTTTGTCTCCTTCAGGGAGGAAGTCTGCCCACTGGGGCTTTCACACGATTCCAGCTCTGTCTTCTGGACCCGCGCAGAGTGAGGCTGGCCGCTCTTCCTTGGCACTCCTTCAGGTATTTGCAGGCAGAGACTGTGACCCTCCCACCCCCCGTTTTCAGTTCCACGGGGACTGTGCCTGTCCTGTTTGCGTCCATGTTCCCAGTGCCTTGCACAATGCTTGCCTCAGGAGAGAAGTCTTATACCTACTTGTTAGTTGAATGACTAAAACTACTTTTCTCCAGGTTAAGCATTTCCAGCTCCTGTAACTGTACCTCCAAGAACGTGGTTGCAAGCCTTTCCTTCATTTTCTTTCCCTGCCATGTTCTTATACTAATTTTTCAGAACCTAATTTTTGTTCCTGTAAAAGAATGAAGTTTTGCTCTGGCTGGTGTGTCTAGGTGGATTGAATGCCGTCTTGTGAACCAAAAGGTTGCTGGTTCGATTCCTACCCAGGGCACATGCTTGGGTTGTAGGCCATGTCCCCAATTAGGGGCGTGCAAGAGGCAACTGATTGATCTTTCTCATGCTGATGTTTCTCTCTCTCTTTCTCCCTCCCTTTCTCACTCTCTCTCTAAAAAAAAACAAATAACAAAATCTCTGAAAAAAATGAAGTTTTGATTCTTATAGCTTGATAAATTGTCAAACATTCTTCCTCCATTTTCCCTCTCCTGTACCCCTCTTCCTTCTTTATCTTTCTGCATGACACCGACTTCCCGCTGGAGGACAATGAATGTGGTAAAAAGCAAGAAAAGAAAAAAAAACAAGAAAAGAAATAAGGAAAGCCGACCCTTGTGTTCACTAATGCTACCCCCAAGTGCACCACGTTGTGCCGAGTCTAACCGGAGGGTAGGTGGAAAGGCAGGCTGGTACATGATTATGGACCAGAGTTCTTGAACCCAATAGGACAGATGGCAAATCTCAGCTCGCCACTCCAGAACTGTGTGAACAGGGGGCCGGCAGTGGCGACCCAAGACTGTCTCCTCGTCAGTAAACCACAACCTTCAGCCTCCACCTCACGTGGAGAATAAATGAGACTATAAATGCCAGGGACGATGCCATTAGCGGGGTTCCCAGCACAGGGTTGGTGATGGGAAGGAGACAGAGGGAGGCAATAGGTCCTGTGGTGGGCCGGTGATGGAGCCTCAGTCAGAAGGAGCTGGGTTCAAATCCCAGCCCGCTCCATGACTAGCTGGGTTACCTTGGACAGGCTATTTTATTTCTCTGAACCTCAGTGCCCTCGTCTGCAAACACAGAGGTGCCAAGTGGTTGGGAGGACTCACTGAATGGGTGGCACCAAATTCCCCAGAATGGTGACAGATCCTCAACAAGTGTTTGCTCTCGGTCCTTTCCCACGTGGCCTGAGCTCCCATGTCTCCCTGTCAACCACTCACGCAGAAGGGAAGGTTGGTTCCCTTGAAGGGACACACGAATACATCACGGCGGAACCCCAAACTGCTCCACTTGTCTGTCTCTCGGGCAAGTCTCGGAAGTGAGGCGGAGTGGTGTACACAGGGTGGCAGCGCAGTGTCTACCCCGACAGACTACCTGCCTGGTCTTGTGGAATTTTCCAGGAACGTGGGGCGGGAAGTGACCTCTGCGGAGATTAGCTGTCTGAGGAAGATACCAGGACAGTAACATCCTGCCTGTCAAAAGATAACACTCGGTGCCCAGATGGCCGAGGAGGTGAAATGCAGATCCCAGGCTGGAGATCAAAGTGTCGGTCCGCAACGCCCCCTTCCCCGACTGCCCCTTCCTTCTCCTTTGCGGGCAGGAAGGGGCTGCTGCTGTTTGCTCAGGGAAGCAGCTCCCACGAAGAGACGGTGCCACGCTACACCCTGGCCCCTCCTTTCCCCTCTCCTCCCAATAGCGAAAGTAGGAATAATGATGATGATCATGCCATTACTTATTAAATGCTTACTGATGTGTGTAAGAACGTGCCACACAATACCCTTTCTCTCCCTGGTTAATCTTCACAATAGCCTGTAAGCTTGGTGGCTGTCACCATTCCTGTTGGACTCGGGAGGAAACCGAGGCTTAGAATGGGCGAGTAGTTTGCTTAAGGTCCTGCAGAGGACCGCGAGTCTGTCTGATCTGATTGCAGAGACTCCACCGTTGATCACTATTCTGGACTTCAGAGTAAATGTGGGTCCGGGGCGCACGGGGGTAGGGGGGCCTGGAATGCCACAGCGTCATGAGTGCAGCTGGAGGGAAACAAGAGCATGGAAGTTGCACCTGAGGTGTGACTCTGAGTCATGGCTTCTCCCTGGTTTCCTGTCTGACCTTGGACAGATGACTCAGACTCTCTGTACCTAGGGAGACCTCCCTACAAAAGGGGTGAGGCTAAGAGGCCTCACTGCTAACTCTGGGCTGTGTGGGGATGGCAGGAGAGGGAAAGGGGGCAGAGCGTCTCTGAGTGCCCAGTAAGTGACAGGACCTACCCAGGCCCCACTGCCAATACTGTGGCCTCCACTCCCTTTTAAGAGGATTTATCTAAATAAAGTTTACCTCTACCCAAAGTTAAGTGACAAGGAAAACAACGCTGCGGGGAAAAGTAAATGTGAAATATTCTTTAAAAGAAGAGCCATGAGCTTTGGGTCAGAAGGTCTGTATTTCGGTCTGGTGTCATCACCCAGGGCGAGGAGTGACGCTGGAGTCTTCCCCCAGCTCGAGCTGGGCTCCGGGTCCAGCTCCATCTGTTCTCTGGCCTCAGTCTCACCATCTGTGGAATGAAGGCATCGTTGACACAGTCTCTCTGACGTGAGTGTCCTGGCATGCCCCTGTGAGTCTGCTCTTACCATCTAGGCAAGTAAAGGGCCTTGGCCACCCTGTCCTGGCCTCAGCAAGGACGCAAGTGATAGGGGCTCAGGTAGGTAAGAGGGCAGGAAAGGAGACTAATGCCTCAGGGCAGGCTTCTCCTGGCTTGGCCCTGCATCCCACCCTCCCCGCAGTGGTATGGGGGGCCTGGCCTGAGATCAGAGGTCCAGCCACGTCAGCCTTGACCCTGCCCTCAAGTCAGGAGGCGCCTTCTCAGGGCAGAACAATGCGGGCTCTTTGAAGGACTGGGCAGCAGGGGATGGGTGTTTCTCCAAACACAGGACCTCCTTTGCAAAACAGGCTTTGATTCCCAGACCTGGAGGCCTCAGGTGCCTGTTGGGCGGCAGGCGGGGCTGGAAGCTTTGTTTGTCAGGAAAAGGGTTCTTGGAAACTCAGGAACAAAGCCTGGGACAGAGCTGGCCCTGGCTGCGGGTGGTCTAGGCAAGTGAGCCAGGGCTCAATGTCCAGGCAGTGGCCCGAATGTTGGGCCAGCCCCTCCTCAGCCTGGTGGACCCCGGGGATTCCTGGCCTCCTCTCATGGTGGGTCACGGCTCTCTCATGTATGCGGCAAGTGCTGTTGGGTCTCTGGGCTGTCATGGTGGCCCACTGGCTCCCAAAATCTCTTCTGGGGAATGAAATGGGTAAAACCGGAGTCCAGGACACAGAATCCAAGAGGAGGGCAGAGAAGAGCCCAGCCCAGTGTCCACTGGCCAGTGCCCAAGGACTTAGGTCACCAGGAAGGATGATGGCTTCTGCCAGACACTACGCTGGGCACTTGACAGTGGCCTTGTGAACGTATTTCCTGCCACTCTCCTCCCTACTCACTCTGTTCCAGGGACACTGTCCTCTTTTCAGTCCCCAACCACGACAAACTCGCTCCTGCCTTGATGTCTCCTCGCTGGCTGCTCCTCTGCCCAGCCCGCTCTGGCACGGCGGACGCCTGCCTCCCTCAGGCCACGGCGCAGCTCCCACACTCTCAGGGGCCCTGCCCCAGCCCCGCTCCGCTGGAGCACCTCTCAGCCCCGGACTTGCCCGTCCCGTGGCCCACCTTCTCCCCCTTACAACAATTTTCCCCTGCTAACAACATGCAGCCACTTACTTATAATGCTGGTTACTGTCTCTCTCTCAACTAAAGTGTAAGCTCCAACAGGTCAGGTGCCTTGGATAACTTCATTCACTCGTACCCTAAGCACCTAGAACAGTGCCTAGTACGTAGCAGGCACTTGCAAGTTTAATTTTATGGCAACTTGTCTAGGCCGTGGCACCCAGCTGTTTGCTTAAACACCAGTCCAGATGTTGCTGCGGGGGTATTCGTAGATGTGGTTTATAGTTAGGATCAGCTGGCTCTGAGCAAAGCGGATCAGCCTCCCACGAGTGTGGATGGGCCTCACCCAGTCTGTTGGAGGCCTGAAGAACCGAGGCCCAGGCTTCCTGAAGAAGGCCCTCTCCTCGAGGCTGCGGCAGAGAAACCCTGCTTGGGCTCCCCACCCGTTGGCTTGAGAAGTTCGGGCTCTCGCCTGCCAGGCCAGTTCCTACCTGAGTTTCCAGCTTGTCTGCCTGCCCATGGGTTTCAGATCTGCCAGCCCCTTCAAATAAGGGGGACTTGCCAATTCTTTCAAATTTGTCTGTCTGTCTGTCTGTCTGTCTACTTATTGGTTTTGGAGAACCCTAACTAATTCTGCACTCACAAGATACTAGAGTTGGACCATACTGTTTTTGTGAGTGAGGGAAAAAAAGATTAAATATCAGTAATTTCATTTGATTCAATCTAATATTTGTTGAGTGAATAAATGAATGACTCACAAAATAATCATGAGATAGGTGTTATCTTACTGATAGGGGAATCCCGACGTATGAAAAGCTGTTTGCTAAGAAAGGCCTAGGGAGTAAGTGTCAGGGGTGGGATTTAAACGCCTAACTGATGGAATCCAAGGCCGGTGCTCCTACCCAGCCAACCACGGGTATCCCCAGCCGGGCGCATCCCATCTGCGGGCCAGAGCCTCTCGCTGAGAGGTCAGCGAGAGAGTGGCTGGGAGTCTGGTGGAGTTTAACTGCTCCCCAGCCGTGAGCACGAAGGCTGCCGTGAGTGGCTGTGCCAGCCCGGCTCCCTTCCTCTCGGGCGTGGCTCAGGCCTGCTGGGGCTTGTCCTCGTCCCAGGCCTTCCCACAGCTGCCGGTGGTGCACTGGGACCCCCATCTCTACCAGAGTCTGTGGGGACACTGACAGAAGGACATCATTCCTTGTCTCCCAAAAGATATAGGCCCCCAAGGAGGGAGGCAGCGTGGTGGGCTGGAGATGGTGGTGAAGGTGGCCATGGGGCCAGAGAGCCCGGCTTTGAAACTTGGCTTTGCCACTTAGCAGCTAGGTGACCACGGTCAACAACTGACAACATCTTCAGGCCTGAGGCTCCCCATATGTGAAGTCGGATAATACCTCTGGTGTTATTTCAAAGACTGTGTGAGCCCTGGCGGGTGGGGCTCAGTGGATTGAGTGCCAGTCTGCGAACCAGAGTCGCCTGTTCGATTCCCAGGCAGGGTGCATGCCTGGGTTGCTGGCCGGGCCCCTGGTGGTCGGGGGTGTGAGGGACAACCAGACATTGATGTTTCTCTCCCTCTCTTTCTCCCTTCCCCTCTGTCTAAAAATAGATAGATAAAATCTTTTTCAAAAAACACTATATGAGAGAATA
Source organism: Carollia perspicillata (assembly GCA_004027735.1). NCBI lineage: Eukaryota > Metazoa > Chordata > Mammalia > Chiroptera > Phyllostomidae > Carollia > Carollia perspicillata. The sequence continues at coordinate 24,541 of PVKM010017335.1, forward strand.
CATGTAAAGTGCTTGGAATCCTGAGTGCCCAGTAAATAGTAGTAGTGACTACTATTACTTTTAGCAAGTAATATAACTACAATCTTTTTTTGGATATTGCTGTAGGCAAAGACGTCCACAACATTTATTTTGGAGTCCTGATTACATCCCTTGGTTCCCTCCAGGCTCCCCTCCCCTTGGAAGAGGACCTGACTGTGATAAGTCAGTGTAGCTTTGCTTGGGTGAGTATAAGTCAATACCTTCCTGTGTTACCCTGTAAGAAATACTCCTTTTTCAGACCTGAGCTTTCATTTTGGCCCCCAAAGCTTTGTCTGCTCTTAAAAACAAACAAACAAACAAAAAAATCCCTGGCTGGGTTGCTCAGTTGGTTGAAGCGTCCCGTAGACCAAAAGGCTTTGGGTTCAGTCCCCGGTCGAGGCTCGAAATGGAGGCAGCCGTTCAATATCGTTCCTCGGTCACACGGATGTTTCCTCTCTCTCCTCTCTCTCTAGAATCAATAAACATGTGCTTGGGTGAGGATCAAAACAAAACAAAAACAAAGAGCGTCACCATTTCAGGCTCCTGGAAATGACATCCTACAGCAGACAATTGTAGTCCTTGGCACTTTTCACATAAGTTGGCACTCAGGTTGAGCTTGAAGGAGCGAGTGACGTGACAGGCACTGTAACCTGATGTCAAAGGGGTGCAGGAACTCAGGCCCAGAGCGGGACACGGCTTGTCCGAGGTCCTCGGCGGCTGAGCCAGGCTGTGAGCTCCTTTTGCTCTCCCCTCTGTCCTGTGCTGTGAAGATGGACTCACTCCGGGCACTGTGGCCTCCAAAGTGAGGGCACGTGACAATTCACTGGGCTGCGGGAAGAACTGCTCTTTATCTGCATTTTTATAGCAAAAAGTCACTAAACTGTATTACTATTTACTATTGGGAGAAGCGAACATAATGTTTAGAAATCAAATATTTGAAACAGCACATTTAGGTTATTTTTAACCAACAACAGTATGAGATCAAAGAGGTTTGAAGACCATGGTTCTAGGGAACCACCCTGAACTTCAGCTTCCAGGATGACTTCCTTCCTGTTTCGAAGCTCAATTCAGGCTGCATCACCGCAGGGGACCAAGAGGGACCGACAGCATCCTCTTGCAGACACTGTGGATCCTCAGTCTGATCAGAGTTGCCCGCTCTCCCCGGTTCCGGCATTGTCTGGCCCACAATGGACTGGGAGGTCGTCAGTGCTGGAGTCTCCAACAGCCTTTCCTGTTATTAGAGCCCCAGTGTCCAAGAAGGACTCTGGACCTCCTGCCCCTTCCCATCCTGCTGGGTTATGGTCTGTCCTTGGAGCGAGGGTAAACAGATGAGGTGACAGTGTCAATAAATGCCTCCCGTGTGGCCTTGGCTAGCACACATATGGTTCTACTCAGGGACACAGGTAGATTCATGCTCATGGTCCTTCCTATGATACACACACACA
>PVKM010017336.1:0-26021 GCA_004027735.1 Carollia perspicillata
ACACAGGAGAAGGGAAGCAAGGGGAGTTCTCAGGATGGGGGACCACGAGTCCCAGCACTGCAGCTGTGGGGCCCACTGGCCAACCTGGCGTGGGAGCCAGGGACAGAGGGCCCCAGGAGGGAGGCCCCAGGGCTGGTGGGGAGAGGTGGAATGATGGGCTTCATACATTTGCCAAAGTAAGAAGTGAGTGTTCTACAGTTCAGTTGTAGATTTGTAATTAACCGGTACATAGAACACTGAGAAAAACACAACACTGGGCAATGAGCAACTACAGGAAAAACACGGTTACCAGGTGAACACGTATTTACACTTGACCCAGCAGTGGGCAATATGTAGCTCGGCACACTAACGTAACCCTGGACCACTGGTTAGACTCTCTGAGGCTTCAAAGACCCTAGAGCGATTTTTTCTGGACAAAGGGAGGGCTGGGTGATGGGGACGCGTGAAGCAAGGGACTGCCGGTTGCTTCACCACAAAAAGCCAGATAATTCCGAAGTCACACATGTGCACACAAAATAATGACCATTAAAAAATCTTCATCAGTGTCATACCCAGCTGTAGAACACAGTAATTGAAAGAACATTACTCAGTGAACTTATTTGGGGACCTATTGGAATTTGTCAGACAAAGAGCTATGAGAAAAAAAATCACAAAAATATTTCAGGTAACATTAAAAACAGATGTTCTTATTCACTGAAATAAAAATGTATTTTATTAATTTGGGTTTAAGAACCATTAGACAAGAAAATTAAAAAAAAAAACAAAAAAGACTTCCGGCCAAGATGGAGGCATAGGTGGAAACACTGTGCCTCCTCTCACAACCAAGATTAAGGACAACAAATATTCACAAACAATAACACAACCAGAACACAGAAAACTGAACTATGGAAGTCCGACAACCATTCAACCAGACTGGTAAGAGGGTGGAGTCGGCAGCCAGCAGAGAGGGAATGGGCAGGAAAATGCAGTGGCTGGCAAACCCAGGAGCGCCGGGGAGCATAGGTGGCATGCAGCCAGCAGACCCCAGAAGTGGGGAGGAGACAAGCAGAGCACGCAGGGCATGCAGGGCAGTTGGCCGACTGAGGACACACTTTCGTTCACAGATAAACTAGGCAAGAGCGGGAAGTGAGAGGGACCACACAGCCCAGGGCCCCAGTGACAGGAAATAAAATCTAAAAACACCGACTGAAAAGGTGCCGGGAGAAGCTCCCAGCCTCACAGGAGAGGTCGTTGGGGAAACTCGCAGGATCCTGGAGCATGCATAGACCTGCACACCTGGGAACCAGTGCCAGGGGAGCATGCATAGACCTGCACACCTGGGAACCAGTGCCAGGGGAGCCTGGTTTGCATGTGGGAGGCAGCAGAGGGGACGAAAATTCCAGAGAGTGTGGAATAGACACCATGGTTCCCTCTCTGACTCCGCCCCCACAGACAGCATCACAACCCTGCAACTGGGTTGCCCCACCCTGGTGAACACCTACAGCTCCACCCCTCATACGTAACAGGCTCCACCTGACCAAAAATGACTCAAACACAAGAAAAGCTCAGAGCCCCAGATACAATACTTTTAAGCAAGCAAGAGATAGCCGACCTATCAGATGCACAGTTCAAAGCACTGGTGATCAGGATGCTCACAGAATTGGTTGAGTTTGGTAGCAAATTAGATGAACAAATGAAGGTGAAGCTAAGTGAAATGAAGGAAAATGCACAGGGAACCAATAGTGATGGGAGGGAAACTGGGATTCAAATCAATGGAGTGGACCAGAAGGAAGAAAGAAACAACCCAACAGAAAAGAATGAAGAAACAAGAATTCAAAAAAACGAGGAGAGGCTTAGGAACCTCCAGGACATCTTTAAACGTTCCAACATCCGAATTATAGGAGTACCAGAAGGGGAAGGGGAAGATCAACAAGTGGAAAACTTATTTGAACAAATAATGAAGGAGAACTTCCCCAATCTGGCAAAGGAAATAGACTTCCAGGAAGTCCAGGAAGCTCAGAGAGTCCCAAAGAAGTTGGACCCAAAGAGGAACACACCAAGGCACATCATAATTACATTAGCCAAGATTAAAATGAAGGAGAGAATTCTAGAAGCAGAAGAGATAAGGGGACAGTTACCTACAAAGGAGTTCCCATCAGACTGTCAGCTGATTTCTCAAAAGAGACCTTGCAGTCCAGAAGGGGCTGGAAAGAAGTATTCCAAGTCATGAAACACAAGGACCTACATCCAAGACTGCTCTATCCAGCAAAGCTTTCATTCAGAATGGAAGGGCAGGGCAGATAAAGTGCTTTCCAGATAAGATCAAGTTCAAGGAGTTCATCATCACCAAGCCCTTACTAGATGAAATGTTAAAGGGTCTTATCTAAGAAAAAGAAGAAAAAAATATGAACAGTAAAAGGACAGCAAATTCAGTTATTAACATCCACACCTAAAACAAAAACAAACTAAGCAAACAACTAAAACAGGAACAGAGCCACGGAAATGGAGGTCACATGGAAGGTTAGCAACAGGGGAGTGGGAGGAGAGGGTGGGGAGAAGATACAGCAAATCCTGGCCCCCTCAGGACCTTTAGAAAATGAACTATTCCAGACAAGAGTGTAACGAACATCTGGATCCTTCTGAGGACCATGTTCTTTGAAATATTTGCACAAAACTTTTTCATGAAATATAAATACCACCATCTTTGGAAATGGAATAAACAGCTTTTTCTTCATTATTCAGTGCCTTTAAATACGCATTAAATGAAGCTGCAAATAACTGAATCACTGCTGGGAAGATATGCAAACACACTCACAGAGGAAGCAGAACGCAGCGGCTGCAGGCGCACACGGCAGCCCGAGCCCCGCTGAGCTCCAATCGCACCTCTGCAACCGACGCGCAAGACGTGACCTCAGGAAAGTTCGTCAACATCCTAGTGCCTCGGCTTCCTCATCTATAAGATTGTGAACCTGTCTCACAGGGCCAATCCCAAGGATTAAATGCGATGATGATGGTAAGGAGCTGGGTACACAGCAGTGCTGTGTATGTGTTTCTTCCGTAAAGGAACAGCCCTGAATAAAGGGTGGGATCTACAGAGGAAAGGCCGCAGATGAGTCCCTTGGGAAAATATTTGCTACAATGGTAAATGCCCATAAGGCTTATGTGATAGATAATATATTATCATTATTATCGTGCCTTTCATCTGGGGCAACCATAAGCCAAGTTTTTCTTTTCCATAATTTATGTATTCACTTCATTCTATTAAAAAATAGTTTCTGAGGGCAAGCATTCTCCCATTTCCTTGCAAGCGCTGCCTTATCTATCCACTCTCGCACAGAAGACTCCCAACTCATTTAGGTCTTCTCCTTCCTACTTAATCACTTCTTAAAAATTCTTCTCTGTATGTATAACTTCCATTTCACCGAACCTGACAAAACATTGCACCCCCCTGTGACAACCCTGAAAGACCTTTGTTACAGTGTATGTATTTTTACAAGGTAAAGGCAAACCAAAGAACTGGCAGTAACTCTTTCTTCCCACGTCATTTATTCAAATCACGGAAAAACTCGGAGTTAACAGCTTCCACCCCCAGTTCAGAGCTCCCACCACGCTCTGCGGCCCTGCAGTCCTACTCCTGACAGCCGGGCCCGGCCAGGCAGCCGAGGACACTCCGCAGCAGGGGCTGCACCTTCAGCCTTTGAAACGACCGTTATAAAAGGCGTCTCAGAAAATGATCCTGAATGATGACTTTAATACATGCATAGAAATTCTTCTTGCAATGAAAAAAAGTAGCATCACTACAGATGAGCAACTCAGCAATAATGTCGTGTTCCATATTTTAACTTCTCTTACTTAAAACCTAATCCCCCAAATGTAATGAAGCTCTCCGTGAGACAGATGAGCAGCGCTCAGCAAACAGAACAAACGCCTCCCCCCTGCCCCGCCCCCCCGTTTGTGTTCCTGCGCTCATCACACCCCAGGGCACACCAGCTCTGTTTTCCTCCCCTTGGCCTCCTCTCCTGATCACCACACACTTCTGGGTAAGCTGTCTTGTTTCAAACATAAAATTTTTCACATCTTTTTTAAAGATTTATTTATTTCTAGAGAGGGGAGGGGAGGGAGAAAGAGAGGGAGAGAAACATCAGCGTGTGCTTGCCTTTCATGCGCCCCCACTGGGAACGCAGGCATGTGCCCTGACTGGGAACTGAACCTGCAACCCCCGGGTTCGCAGGCCAGTGCTCAACCTACTGAGCCACCCTAGCCAGGGCTTTCACATCTTTTAATCATGCATTTTCATTTCAGTCTCCCCCAATTAAATAATGAAAAGAACTTTCTTAGAGCTAAGTCAGAAATATTAGCATCAGAGTATCCAATCTATATGCAAATATATTCTCAGTTGATCTAATAGCTACCTCACTTGATAAATATCTATGAAAGAACAGCTATCTACTCGAATGGTAAGAACTCAACAGATACTAAAATGAAAATGCCACACTTCCGAAGCAAAGAAGATAATGGGAGAAGAACAGATTCAAACTCATTAACACAAACTGAAAACCATACATACATACCCATGCTCATACAAAGAATAAGTGAGCAGTAAAACAAAAATTCTAAGGATACTCTCACGGTAAAATAGTTCAAGTACAGAATTTGGAGAATTGTAAAGAGAGAAAGAGAGAGAGAAAGAAATAGAAAAACATTTAGAAAATCTGTTACTCTTTTAGGAATGTTGCTTAATTACAAAGTAAATTGGGTCAGATAGTAAATACCTGCATAAAAGATACTTTTATATTAGCCCAGACTGGTGTGGCTAAGTGGATTGAACATGGGCCTGTCAACCAAAGGGTCACCAGTTTGACTCCCAGTCAGGGCACACGCCTGGGCTGTGGGCCAGGTCCCCAGTAGGGGGCACTCGAGAGGCAGCCACACGTGGATGTTTTTCTCCTTTCTTCCTCCTTTCCCCTCTCTCTAAAAATAAAAAAAAATCTTTAAAAACATTTTTTAAAGATATATTTATTTTAATATTAGCAAAGAGCCATTAACACCACTTGATCATGAGTGGTCCTTTCCTTTATATTTTATGTAATATATATTGCTTATGTTCAAATGCCTATGGACTACCTGAAATGTATCGAATGTGCCCACCATGTTCTATTTAAGCCTTTAAAATTATTTTCACTTTTACCGGCCATGACAATGGTGAAATCATCCAAATGGGGACTACTTTCACATCTACAAGTGGATGCATTAGAAATGACACTGTTATAAAACTGAACCAAACTTTAACCATAATCCCACCTTTCACATTACTCTAGCATACAGTAGTACAAACACTGACAAATATTCTCAGTGAACAGTCTTACCTTAAATATGTGCCATAAATGAAGAACAACGCCATCATCAGTCCATTTAAAATAAAAATGACAGCAACATAAAAGCAAGCAGGGTCTCCCAATCCTTTAAAAATAAACAAAATGTGTGTTTTAAAACTATTGTATGTGACTGGCAATTTATAGTAAAAGGTCCTCACTTTGAAAATGGCTGCCCTGGTCCCCACCCACACGACACGACCACAACACACATATGACCGTGGCGGTGCCGTGTGGCTCACAGTGGGGCTGCAGATTCTCAGACGCCCCTTCTGCATACGCAGGGGGCCCACACCCTGTCCTGAGCCTGGCTGGGCCTGTGACTACTTTTACAGTGTGCAGACGCCACACTCCGTGACTTCTGAGGCCAGGTCATAAGAGGCCATGCAGTGTCCACAGGAGCTGAGTGGCTGCAAGAAAAGCCTGGCTACCCTGAGACACATGTGGGACAAAAGCCTAGGCTGCATGGAAAGGGGACACGCAGGTACCCCAGGTGACAGTCCCAGGGAGCCCATCCCTGTAGGCACAGAGGGTGAGTGTGGCAGCCCCCAGGCAATTCCGGTCGTCCAGCCACCTGTGTGGAGACACAGCCTCTGACCCCAGGGAGGCCAGGCAGGCCCGCCACCCACCAACCGCGGACAAGGCCATACACAGAGTGGGACGTGCCTTCGCAGCTTTCGATTGGGCTGAGTCCTTCTCCTCTGGTCACCGTCCAACATATCTTGGTTTGAATGCCAATCAAGTCCATTATTTTGGTATAGATTCGATACCAGCTGGCTAAGATTACCTAATTTTTAAAAAATAGAGACAACAGGAGAAAAGACATGATCCTCAACAGTTTCCTTACTGGGATATTTTTAGGACACTTGATGATTTACAAAAGTTCCCCTCTGGCAGCATCACTTGGCATCTCTGAACCCTAGGAAGGTGGGCCTCACAGCCCCCAACATGGGCCCCACACCGGTGGGTCCCCGCCGTTCACCCACGGCAACAGTCAAGTTCAGCCAGAGGGATGTAAGATTTCCACTTTCAAAAGCTATAAACCTTGACTAAGGAACATAAAAGAAGATCTGAACAATTAGAAAGATACTATGTCTTCCTGAATAGGTCTAATTTTTTAAGAGGTGAATTCTTCCTCCAATTAATTCATGAACACACAACAATACTAATCAAAATCCCAAGTGCCTGCCTGGAACTGTTACCTGGAAGAACCAGCACACAGGGACGAGGGAAGGGACTGTCCTCACGCACAGCAAATGCTTCACTTACAATGAAAACAGTGCAATCCTGGCACAAGAGCAGCCAAACGGATCGGCGTGACCCCCGCGGCAGTGTGGGCCGCGGGGTAGGACTGCCAGCCCGCTGAGCCCCTCTCTAGGAGCCACCCCCTGGGAAAGGGCAAATTCCCTCGACTTCACCCGAAGACAACAGCATCCTCTGAATGACTAGTCCCAGGGCCCTTGCCTCCAGGACAGACGACTCCGCAGAGCCCCCGCCACTCCAGAGCTGAGGGGGCAGGGCCTGGCGGAGGCCTTTGTTGTGACTGCATCAGGGCACCTCCTCCTGCTTCCTTCTTCCCCCTTCAGGCCCAGACCCCCAGGGGACCCCCTTACTCATCCCGCAGGAAATCTCAGTCTCAGAGTCTGCTTCCTGACCTCAACCTCTACAACACAAAATACAAAGTCCAAACAGAGAGGCAGCACGGATGTGTAACAATGCTGCATGTCAGGGTGCATGTGGGGAGAGGATGGACCACACGGCAAAGTGGCAGGCTCCACAGACGACCACTGTGAAGGACGTGAGATTCCCACCCACCCCACACCAAAGTGAATTCCAGATAAAGTAAAGAGGCAAACAGTAAAAATGTAATTACCACAATCAAAAAGAATGGAGATATTTTAACACACATGAATGAAAGAAAAATCATACATTAAGAAGACTCAGACAGGATATTTCTGCACAGAAAAAGTACATACACATCATACACAAAGCCAGAAGGCAAACAAAAGGCCGGGAGAAATGTTTCACCCACGTGACATAGTATCAACATCCTCCATGCTCTTATACAATTGCAATGGAAAAAGACAAAGGGCATAAAAACACATTTTTAAAAGTGAAGATGCATTTTTCGCTAAATTCATACACACACAGAGCACAAAATTAATCAAATTAGCAAGGATTCAGGTAAACAAGCATTTTCAAAACCACCGCTGGCGGGAATTTCAATTAGTGCGACCTGTTGGGAGTGCGTGTCGGCGACAGGCGCCACGGTCATTAAAGCGCACGTTCTGTAGAACTGAACAGCTCCACACCAGCAAAGCCCTGGTGCAGCAGAACAAGGACGCGTGGAAAGGCAGCTCGAAGAGGGCCGCAGCAGCGTTAGACCACTTTAAAAGGGTGGAAACAAGCAGATTTCTCACAGACGATGACCTAGATACACAATGGTACACTGTACACACAGCCATTAGAAGGGAAACTGGGGAAGACGAAGACCAAGGGAAATGGTCACAAACAGCCTGAAAAGACAAAGGTCGTTTATGGCAAGAAACCGGGCCGCGCGATCCCATTTCTTGTGTCACCCTGCTGCTGGTGGGCACAGTTAGGGAAAGCGCTGGTAACAAGCGGGCAAGCATGGAACTGCGGGGGTCATCCATCAGTGGAGTGGGGCTGACTCGCTGACCTGGAAGTCCAACCCGCCTTGCTCCCCGGGAAATGACCCAGCCAGGGCCTGCGCCCCTGCAGAGAGTGTCAGCGGCGTCCAGCCCGTGGCGTCCGGCCTGGGCTGTCCCGGGGCAGGATCTCACTAAGAAGGGGGACACGGGAGTGTGGTAACTGGAGAGCTGCCCACCCTACCCGCGGTGTCACTGGGGAAGGCGCAGCTGAGCTGGGCTCTGGAGAAGGCTCTCGATGTGTCACACGGAGCCCGAGGGGCACTGGGGCGGCCCCACCGTCTCCACCACATCTCACTGCCCTCCGTCCTCGCCAAGCCCTTCGAAGTCGATTTTTTTCATACTGCTTTCCAAGAAAAGATATATTTTCTCTTTAAAAATTAAGTAAAATTTAATGTATTGAATCATGCCTTAGATTTAGAATTAGCCTTTTATACAAACAACACTTTTTTTTAAAGTAAGAAAATCACGAGTGAAGAAGTAACTTACCTCAGGGTAGAGATTGAACCTTTTTAATGTGTTAATGACAAGAGGGTACTCGGTCAGCTTGTCATTCATAATCATCCACACTCCATTCAAGAAGGAAGGTGCCTCCACAATAGTCTTGAAGTAGGAGTAATATAATCCCTGAAATAAACACATGTTACAGTTGTAATAAAAAGTGTGTAATTGCTCTACATCTCATTAGCTTTAGAAAAACTTAAAATACACTGTTTTTGAAAAACAAAGCAATCATGCAAGGTAACAGCTACAATCCATTCCACAGGTTTCTAACCACTGACCAAGTTTTACGTTGCAAAAATAAAAACCTACATATTTTTGTATAACCTTGTCTTAACTGAAGCAACTGGGCTCAAAAGAACTTCAAAAAGTTTCCACATTAAAAAAAAACTCAGCATATTTCATAAGAAAACCCTATAACCCATATGTAATGTAAGTGTTAGAGAAGATTATCTTAGAAATAGGGCGAATGGTTTACTGTGGAACTTAAATTCACCCTGAACCACAAATTTTTCACTAGCCAAAAATGTTTCCCTCAACTGCTTATCCGAATCCTTGTTTTGTAGGTATAATTTTTGGAACTGTGTAAATATCTTGTTTAATTAATTTAATTAAAATTAAAAAAAAATTCAATCCTTAACTATCCAAAAAATCTTTTTTAAGGAAAAAATTAAGTTGGGATAAGATTCCCAATAACTTTAAGATGTGATTTTACCATATGTCCCTCCTGTACATCCTAAAACCGATTTGAAATGCAAACATAAGTAACTTCAAACCCAAGATTCTCAGACTAACAGAAAAGTTACAAATTCAATGTAAAAGAAGTAAAACCCCTGAAATCCTAACTTTGAATTAAAAAATACGAAGATGAATGAACGGTCCCTTGTTGTTTCCTAATTCTGTTCCCTGAACAGCTGATCGAGTAGTGGTGTGCATCTCCGGCCACAACACCGTGGCCTCTAAACGCCATCCGCCACAGAGCGGCCCGGGGCTTCCGGGAAAACCGGAGGACTCCAGGTCAGGAGACAGGCCGTCCCGGAGCCCCGCAAAGCTGCAGAACACAGGCGCGGTTAAGGGCGCACAGAGCCCTCCGCCAGGGCTTTCACTGCCTAATGGCAGGTGAGTTCACAGAACATGTGAAAACCCATCAGATCATGACGATGCTCCCACGGAAGGAAGTCCACCGGCCACCGTGAGAAGATGCAAGGGACCGACTCATTTTTCTGAAAAGTGATAACCAGGAAGAAGCAAGAATTAACCCACCTTACCTGCATGAAGCACACCTCTACGAAACCAAGTAAATATCACAGGAAAGTTCTTTATAGAAGAATTATAGTAATGGTGCAGAAAATGTAAGAGAATAGGCAATTGCCATTTGGCAATCCCAATAAGATAACTGACGTAGGCTGATGGCCAGCGGATGACAATAACTAAAGCCACTGATCAATCTTACCGTCACAGAAAGCGAGGCAGCCAGGTACAGTGTGCCTCTGCGTGTGCAGAGCATCACTTATGAAGTGAAGTACTCCTGCACCCCCCACCAAACCTTCAAAAAAAATCAAACCTTCGGCTGTGGAGACTCTTACCTATCAATTTTCAGGAAACTCGGGACAGTGGAACATAATAAATAACATGAATTATTTTGGGTAATTCTATAGGACAAATGGCCAAGACTCTTCAAAAAATAAATAGCAAGGAAAATAAAACAAAAGTGGGAAGAGGAATGTACTGATTGAAAGACCTGAGAGAGAAATAAGAGATAATCAACTAAATGCAATGCATCAACCGTGTTTGGGTCCTGACTCAAACACACCAGCACACCAAGTGTGGAAAAAAAAAAGAAAGAAAGTCAATCAGGATATTTAGAGTGACGCTTGGTGTTATTAAGCAATTGCTGTTGATTGTTTTCAAGTGTGACAAGGGTTCATGGTTGATGAAAACAGTCCTTCCCAAAAGGGACCCGTGAATGTCCTTCCAGATGGAATGACACGGCGTCTGCGGTCTCCAGTGAGGACAGGCGGGCGTGCAGAGGTGCAGTGGAGAGAAAGCCAGGTGCGTTCGTCCCCTGGGGCTGACGCCGGGGATGCAAGGACGGAAGGGGTCTACTCTCTCCACTCTGGAACATCTTAGAGAATTTACGTAAGAAAAAGCTTAAAATTTTTAAATTCCTGAAATGCTACGATACAATGCCCCATGACACTAACCATTTCGGTGCGAAACGCCATCTCCCTTTCCAGGGTTGAGAGGTGAGAGAAGTGACGGTCGTTTTCGAAGAGGTGCGTTATGTGGCTCCTGCAGAACCGAAGAGCAAAGGGGCAACAGCGTGGGACCTTAATGTTTTGGAAAGAAACACTAAAAGCAAAAGTAAAATTATCTAACAATTTGAAGATAATTTTGTACTAAAACTCCAATACAATGGTACCCATATTTGTTTCTCTGCTCAGCATGTCTTACAGTCACACTAAAATTTCTCTCTATTAAAAAGACCATTCAAACTAGATTTTAAAATCAGAATGAACCAGAATATTTTAGGCCAAGTCCAATAAAATTACGAACTATAAATGTCACTGAGTTACCATTACAGAAATGTCTGATTAATGAAATTCATATTTCCATCCAGAAGATTAAAAGAATTAATCTTCTTCTCAACACGAACATGACACTGTTAAGCAAAGCAGAGTCTCGAATCTAACCTCTTCAATAATGAATCTCTTTATTAAAAAACTACATTATTCTGACCCTGATTTTTCAATTAAACTCCTTTTTCAGACTACTGTGGTGCATGTGATAATGTATATTCATCCTCATCACACTGAAATGATTCCCTTATAGCTACGGGAAACAGCGACGGTAAGTCATCACCATCTGCATAAAACAGACCACAAGAGAAAAACAATCTTACCAGTGCAATACCGCGGCAAAGGCAGCTGGAAGAAAAAAGAAATGTAAATTACTACGTTAACATGAAGAAATGTCTCCGGCTTACAGAAAGCCCTCACACAGGTACGCACGGCTCGGGATGAGCAAATGGGGAACCGTCCGGGGGTGGGGGAAGAACTCTCTCTCTTCAAAAGCAGCCCTGGGACTGTGCTTGAAATACGAGCAGGCTGAATTATAAAGGAATTAAGCATATGTCTACGATTCTCATTCACTTGCTCTTTCAACAAGATACATGAAGGCCTATTATCTGCCAAAACCCGTACAAGGCCCCTTCTGCTGGCGACACCCACAAACAGAACTGTGCGAGGACGAGGACCAGCGGTGAGAGGCAACCTGGAGTAAGAAACGAGTTGACTTCCGGGAACAGCACTGGGGATGGCACAACAGCGAACTCTCGCTTTTTATAGACTGCTGCAATGCTGGAACTTCTATGAAAACTTTTACTCCTTTTAAACAAATTTAAAATGAAGTACGTAAAGAAGGAAGAGATGGCGGGAGAAAAGGAATGAGAGAGGCTATGAGAACTGTTGAAGAAGAGACCACAGACCAAACATGGAGTCACTTGTGCCAAGCCTCACAGCAGCAAAGCGAGACGTACCGCCGAGCCCAACGGCAGCCTCAGCTGGCCCAGGAATGCAACCTTTGCCCGTCACCTGGAATTACCTGTCAGAACTGGAGAGGCAGCCGCAAACACGCCCTTTCCCTTCCCCTCTGCAGGGCAACCCTGGCTGAAACAACACATTCTTTGCTCATAATTTCTGTCTTACTCCTCCTTTTTTGCCTTTGAAAACCCTCCCTTTTCTACCGCCTAGTGGAGCTCCATTCTACTTGCTGGATGGGATGCCTCCCGATTCACGGATCATCCAGCTACAGCTTTAAAGTTTACTCAGTTGAATTCTTGATAGTTAGCCAAATCGACAGTTTGCTTTTTGTCCAAATACAAAGAACATATTACAGTGAATCCAGAAAATACCATTCAATTCTCTTATATCACAAGATTAATCTTGCCGCAGTCTTCTGATTAAATAACTACTAAAGAATTGAACAATGAAAATACTCTTAGAAATAAAACCAAACAGCCCAGATCTTTTGCCTATTCTTAAAGAAGTGTTTAGCTTTAAAAAAGTACATTTTGCCTAGGAAATATTAGTGGTTATAAAAAATAAAGTTACTCTCTACACTGTTGAAACTACAAATATTTAACTAGGTCTGTCATTTGACATTTGTTTGTTTATGCTACTCTGACCTTTGGAAATTCTGATTCTCTTTCTGGTTGACAAATGTACCGTCCACTTTCCTTCTGGTTAATGATCTCACCCCACCATGATAAAACGGGGTTTACTTTCTCAATGATCTAATAACAATGTTCTGAATGAATCACTCTTCCCTCACAACACGCAAATGCCACCTCTGTCTCACTAAAGACCTGTCTTCCTTTGGTAATCCCTTTGAAAATATAACTGGGACTTCATTTATAAATTAACTGGGGGAAATCTTCATATTTACAATGCAAATCCATACATTCATATCCATAAACATGATATACACCTTCAAGTAGTCATCTTGCTTTTCAATTGCCTTGACAAAAACCCCTTTTGTTGAGTTAATACATATTTTAATACAGAGTCAATTCATACTTCTTGTTACATCTTCCTGGGAATTTAACATTTTTTCCTGCTAATATCCACAAAATCAATTTTTCATTATACATACCGGATATTGTTAATGTATTTCTTTTTCAATTGTATTTATTTTGTAATGTATGTATTTGTGGCTTATTCACTAAATTATTAGCTGTCAGTCTTTTCTGGTTTATCATCAAGTCTCCAAATTAAACAATATTATTTAAAAACAATAATGTTGCTCCTATTTTAGGATTTGCTGTTAGTTTCTTCTTCCCGCCTGGCAATAATAAACTTCTAGAATGCTCAATGATTCACTAAAGGAAGGTGTCCTGTCTTCTGCTGACTGGAACAGCAATGCACTTCACATCATGCCTTTAGACTGCCCTTTGACCTCCACAATTCTGGAGCGATCAACAGGCTTTGTGAAGGTCATCATCCCCCTGCTCCCTCCGAGTACTAGGACTTCTCAGGAGAAGGATGGGAGGCAAGGAGTGGCCCTGGGCACCTTCCTCAGCCCCCTTCATTCCACTCCTGTGGCCCTGGGGCCAACAATCCTGGGTGTCCGGATGGCACTCTTTCGAGTCTCTGGGTCAACTCACAGTGTGCCCAGTGTTTGAAGCCCTTTGTTCATCCCCACTGAGTAGTAATACTCATACAGCAGCTCACATCCGAGTTCCTATTACAGGCCAGGGACTTGCAGTGCTTTACGTGAGCTAAACTCAACACATCCTACAGCTGTCCCACGTGGCAGGTCTGCACTGAGAAACCGAGGCCCATACCATGCTAGAAGCCCACCCCAGGAAACACAGCAGAGGGCAGAGAGAGGGGCACCACAGAGCCACCCACTGCCTGGCCCTTCGGGGGTAGAGGGTGGTCAGACAAAGGCCAAAACCTCCTTACTCCCCTCCCCTCTTTTTTTATATTAAAGATAAAAGGAAAAATGTTGCAATTTATCTGTTCATATAGGCAGTACATTTTATAGAAGCTATTTTTATATAAAAATGTGGAGCTACGCTTTAATTTATTCAAAGTAGAAATAAATTATATGTATATGTCATTTGAAAATGAAAGCACGAGCAGATACTTACTGCCTTGTGAACATGCAATTTAAGCATAAACACATGAAATGATAAAAATTTCTGAAGGCACTCCTAAGGAACTTTTCTTGTCTTGATGCCTACAAAACAGATTAAAACTGATTTTCTCTAAATTTATCCAAGGGATTATCAAACCCGTTTATACTTTTTTGGGCGTGTCACAAAACTGACAATCCACTTTTTTTCCCATATATTTTTCACTCTGAGGTACTGAAGTAAATATAGCAAGTTTTTTTTAAGCAGAACATAAAACTAAGTTTTAAAAAAATCCAAACTTATTCAATAACAAAAAGGTGTTCAAGAAAGAAGGTGTGCTCTGGGGTCGAAATCGGGAGACTACGCCCCCGGCTGGAACCGCGGAAGGCTCTGCTGCTGTGCTGGAAGCACACGAGCTTCTCTCCAACACCGGAAACTAAACTGCACACTCTACCACGTTCTGAGGAAAGACACATTCTGTTCCGGATTATATGTCAATTTATATTAATTTTCAGTGTTCTGGGACTCGAGCAGCCTCTTCACTGGAAATTCTTCTTCTGTTATCAGAATCTTGTTTAAACAAAATAGAGCATGACTCCCCGAGGGTGAAAGATCGCTGAACTCTACTCTAGCACACAGCCAGACTCAAGGGTTTGCTGAATGAATGTGCACGCCTTGACATAATTAAGGGGAAATGAAATACTCCTAACTCATGTCCGCACAACACACCAAAGATGAATGCACTTTGATTGATGGATACACACACGGGCACAGACACACACATATGCACGTAATGGTTTGTTTTTCCTTTTCCTGCCCCCAAAAAGTCACCACTGACTTAGTGCAAATTAGAGCCCTGGTTACCCGCACTGGGGTGCCTGGAGCTGGGGTGCCCGGAGCGGGAACCAGGGCTGCCTGGTTGCAGTCCCTGCAGCAGCGCACGCTTCCCCGCAGGCCTCCTTCCAGCCCCGCACAGCCACAGCGCCCGAGGCCAGTCCTGACCTCAGTTCTTGCCTTTCCACAGCCCCACCCAGGTCAGTCCAGGGCCCCGCTCCACTGCCTGGCCACCACATCAGCCACAGTAAGGCAGGCAGGAGCAGAGAAAGACATGGGACAGGGGGTTCTTCCCTATAGTTCCGATCAATCCTCAAGGGCTCCAAAGCCCCATTCCCTCTCCACCCGGCACCCAGCCCCCTACCTCTCTCTCCTTCTCCCCTCCCAAAGTTGCTGGAAGTCGTGGGGCCCTCTCTAGCCCTGCCCAGCCCATCAAGAGGACCAGGAAGGAGAGCCCTGCGATCTGCATTTTTGAGATTCCTCAGCTGAGTCCTTCTCCTTAAACGTCCCAGAGCAGGTCCATGGGGCCTCTCATAGGAGTGAGGAAAGCCAGCCTCCAGAGGCGCCTCCTCCAAAGGCACACAGCTAGTCAACGGAAGAACTCTGGGGACCCAGGGGTCTAAGCCCAAACCTCTGTTTCTCCCCATCACCCTGACAAGGGTGGGCATTTGGTGGCCTCCCTTCCCATTGGTGGGCATTTGGTGACCTCACCTAGTAACAATATTTACATTGAGAAATGCATTCTGAGTCCAAAATGACTTACAAATTTCAAAAACACAGTTTATTCCTAGATCGAGATTAATCCATGCTGAAAGACAGAGTTTTAGCCTCCCTAACCCTCAAGTGACAAAATGACAGAGAGTTTATGGATGCTCCTTAAACCTGCAAGGCATGGTTTTCAAGCGGACCTCGACGAGTGCTACAGGCAGCCCCTTCCTGATACGACCAGCAGCTTCTCACTATCCCCAAGGGTCCTTCCAGAGTGGGTGCTTCTCTCCATAGGCACCCCAGAGTGAGTGCTTCTCTCCACAGGCACCCAGCGATGGGGAGCACTGCTGTCCCACGTCGACTCACCCTGGAGAGCATGGCAGTGTCCGCGGGGACAGACCCAGCATCTCCTCCCCTTGTCTGAACTGCCCCTTGGCCTCCCAGGGCTCACACCACGGGCCCCACACAGGAACTGGCCTATTTCCAGTCCATCCCCACCACATGGCCTTCGTGCGGGCTGCGCTGGGCCATAGCCCCCTAAAATACCCAGTGCTTTCCCAATGCTATGCCTGTGCTCCTGCCTGAAAAAGCCAAAGGAACGCAACCATGACATTTTGTGACACTTGTCCGCTGCACCACAGCCCCCGACCAGCGAGTCTTGCACACAACGGCTTCCCCTGCAAGCGCCTTGAGGCTGAGCATGTGAGCGTGTGAGCCTGTGTTGAATTGATCACAGTGGCTACGCCTCTTGTCACTGGACCAGCCACCTCACTGTGTTGAATTGTTAAGTGACTATCATCATGTAAGAGGAATTACAGAATGTACTCAATTAAATAAACAGCTAAACACCTAAACTACATCTAAGCATTCTAAACTGCCCAAAGCAGTCCCATTACATAGAGGCAAATATCTATAAACCAGTAAAATCCATATACTGAAAAAATATTTCTAATCTACAGTATCTAGAATGAAACAAAGCCCAGTTTCTGTGCAGTAAACTACAGAGAGGAAAGACATCCTAGGGCCCAGTCTGGGAAGGAACACAGTCACGCACACCACGAGCCGGGTTCCTTCCTCCCTTCTAGCACCTGGATTTGCACGTGAGCTACAAGTGCTTCAGAGTCAACAAAACAAGTATCTGCATGCCTACTAGGTGCACAACACATTTTCCCAGGAACCAAGAAGAACACTGAAGAAATACTAGTCAGTACCTGTGCCCCTGAAGATGACATCTTTGAGGTAAGTTTTAGGTGCATAAAATAACGAGCGAGCCCATCGGGCACTCAAATGGACAAAGCCTATGGACTGTAGGGAATCTGCGAGGGCAGATGAGCAATGGCCCTGTCAGGGCAGTTTTATTAAGGTGGGGTGGGGAGGGGGTCTCATGATGTAAGTCCACTTAGGTGGGACTTACGGGGAATGGCCAGCGAAGAAGACAGCTAGCTGTAAAAAAGCTGGATGCTGACTTGGATCCAACATGACAAGAGAATCCCCATCACTGATGCTGATGGTGCAGAATATAAACGGTAGTGACAATGATGAGAGAATCTTTACGGAGGGCCCACTCGCTATACACAGGGGTGGGCAAAAGGAGGCTTACGGCTGTGGGGACGCGAGTTCGTTCCTGTATCTGTGCTGACTGACTACTGTATTATCATTTGTATAATGACTATGAACCTCCTTTTGCCTGCCCTGCATACAGCGTGGCCGGCTCTCAGAGAGCCACGGACACCAGGACGGGCTTGCAGCAGAGCTGCCCAACCGGAGGGCCTGGGGCCCCCAGAACAGGCCGGCCAGAGTCCAGTGACCAAGGGCATGGGGGCACTGGCATGCAGGAGGAAGTCCTAGATGTAACTTAAAAATCAAGGGCAAAGGCTTAAAGGGAATATATAAAAACAGAGTCTAGAATGTGTGCATCACCACCCCTAACAGATTATGGTCAGGCATCTAACCAAATAAACATATACATTTTCACATTTTTAGAACATTTACGTATACACATATTTTAAAGTAGGCAATACCTAATAGACTAATTACCCAATCAATATATGTGTTTGTAAAGAACTACATTCTAACTTCCTTTAAAAATCTCATCCTCACATAATATGAGCACAAATATTTCTAAATCAAACAGTGACCCACATTAGTCATTTTCAGAAAGTAACTTCCTCCTTATTAACAAATGCATTTCAGTATTTTGAGAACAAATAGCCAGATAAAAGAAACACCCAAAATAATGTGCTGGCTGAATAAATGCATCTGGGAAAGCACAGCGAAACTGCGTAACTTCAGTGGACACCACGGGGCCGTGTAGCGGCTGCCCGTCTGCACTGGAGGAGAGAGACCCACAAACCCACCACATACACCCAGGCCCATCGTACTCAGCAAGAGACCTGAAGCTCATTAACAGACAAACCAGTCCAATTTCAAGACTGTGGATTCTCCCCAAATCGCGAACGGCTGAGGATATCACCGTGTCTTACTTAGCCTTTAAATGATTAAGAAAACTGTGATACAGTTTTTACTATTTTAACTCTATTTTTTAAAACAATGCCAAACAACCCACGAACATCACCAAAAACAACTTAGCGTTTTAAGTTTTCGAACACCAGCTCCGCAAAGACAGAATGGAGACTGACAAGGCTAACCACAAGGATGGGCAGTCAGCGACTGCCCCCAGGAGCAGAAGCGGGCCAAGGGCTGCTCTGCCGAAAGGAACTAGCAGGTGTGGGCACTTAAGAGATCGCCCTCCCATTGGCGCGTTTTTGACAGCTGCCTTCAACTGCAGAGCTGAAACCTGCAACTTGACAGCTGTGCCAAGACCTTACCTTCAGTGCCAAGCTCCACCCAGTGGACTCACCGATGTGTCTCCTCCCCTGTGAAACTGCAGGAGGTAACCTTTAAGTTCTCAGTTTTTATGGTTTCCATGGAGATCAAAGATGAGAAAAGAATGAGAAATAAGGTCTTAAAACATGTTAAACAGTGGAAAACAGTAGCACTGTGCCAGTTACATAAGTACTTTATGATTAACTAGAAGACGTGTCAAAAAAACCTCTGAGGTTTGACGATTTCGGCACTGCAAAGACGGCATTCCAGAGGGCAGGGATTACCGCTCAGGAGCCAGCAGGCAAACGGGGTGCGGAGCAGGGACACTCGAACTTGCGTGGGCACGGAAACGGGAAGAAAGCCTCCTGTTCTCAATGGTCTCCATTTGAAAACGTGTCCGGATGGGCAGTTTTCAAAAGTCCCTGGTCATGTGACTGACGCCTGCAGTCAGGTCTAGTGGGTGTCACTGAAGATGAAAGCACCTGCGTCCCCGCTCGGTGCGATGCAGGTGGAACCTCTGCAGGCACGTCGGTGCCTCTGCTACTCTGTCACCACGCGCCACTGTCAGTTAACATGACAAAATGCCATCCTAGCACTGGTCATGTGCAGTGACAGGTGCCGAAAATGCACCTAACAACTGGTTCCTTTGGCAAGAAAGTCAAACATGAGGAAGAGTGCCCAACATGAAGATATATGGACTGCTCATTTATATGCATGCAGAAAAAAGAGACAATGCTGAGAAAATGAACAGTATATGCAAAAATAACAGGTACAATAGGTGTAGATTGGTGTGCTCTGGAAATTAATTATTCTACTTTTTCAGTTTATTCCTATTCAGTGATGCTTGAATTATGAAAAGTCATTCATGCAGAACTGATCTCCCCTATGGAATGAGACTGCATGGAATCAAAGATCCACATAATGGTGTTGACCTAGAATCAGTTATAATTTTTGCTAACGTGGATGACTAGTCATGATTAAAATGGTAACTAAAGAAAACTACCAAACTTTTCCCCAGAAGAGTCATGTTCTAATGGTTTGGGTGAAGTACCACCTGATGGCAAAAGATGAAGGAGCGAAACAATTTAGGACTGAGCACCTAAATAATAAAGTCAGAAACTACCCCACCTGGCCATGGGCACAAGGGTCTGCAGTCCCTGTGATAACCTATCTCATGAACATGAACCTTGGCCCCTCCCCTCAGTGGCCTCCCGGGCACTGGGAAGAACACTAGTTCCTCAAGGAGATGGGGTCCGTGCTGCTGCACACGCTGTCCGCTTCGCGGCCTGCATCTTCTGTCCCACTGCGTCTCAGCTGGAGTAGAAGCCTTCCATCCCCTAGAAGCCACCCCTCAGAAGCCTTCTTGACCCTACTTAAAGGGGTACTTCCTGTTTTTTCTATCTCCGCCACTTGTTTGCTCCACTGCACTTCCTGCAGTGTGCAATTTACTTTTATTTACTTGCCCCCACCCCAGATGGACGTTTCCGGGAGGCAGGAGCGGAGGCTGTCCTGCTCTCGGTGGTAGTGCCCCCCAACAAAGAACACCTGGCCCCGCAGGCATTCGATGACTGGTGGGTGTGAATGAAGCTACAGTGATTTTTTGCATTTTGTTTATTCTCTACCATAGCCAAGCGAAACACTTATCATCACACCACTTATCATCACACCGTTTTAAAGATGAGGCAACAAAAAGAAATGTTAGGAGATCTGTATCTTTTAAGTGTAGCAACAGAATCGAGATGCAGGTCAGTACTGAGATGCCCGGCTGTCTCCCACCTATCCCAGTTCCCAACACCTAGACTCAACCCTCTGCGCCATGCAGCTCCCTCCCCCTTCTGCCCCTTGCAAGTCACCCATCTTTCCAAGGACATGGGCTTCCAAGCTCTTCCGAGTTGTGGATGATAAAAGCAGTGCTCCTAAATGTGGCGGTTTCACCTCCCAAGGGACGTTTACCAATATCTGGAGACATCTGGGTTGTCACAACTGGGGAGGGGCTACAGGCTTCTAACAGGTGGAGGCCAAGGATGGCTGCTACACATCCCATCATTGACAGGACAGCGCCCCTTCCCAAAGAAAGAATTATCCAACCCCAAATGTCCCAGTGCTGAGATTGTGAAGCCCAAACAGTAAAGAACCAGCTGAGAGCAGAGGCGCAGGTGCCGTGGACCTCAGGAGCCAGGCAAGTGATGGGAATGAGTCGAGCAGGACCCACAGAAGGGGACAAACCATAATTTTTACCACCTATTCAGGTTGCATTTTGCATGGTGCTTGTTTTTCAAACAACATCATTCATGACAGCCTTTCACCGCCAGCAAGCTCTGTTTGCACATTTAACTTGTACACTCATCACTTCTGTGAGGGAAAGCACCCCTTCTATTATTTCTTGAGCCCTCTCCAGCGACCCTTTTGTCTTTCCACTCGTGATAAGGGTCACGGGCACAAGAAGGATCACTCTTCTCCCAACTCTAATTAAAATAACAGCCACAGATGATAAATGGCAACCCAGAGCCTGTTTCAGAACACAATAGAGGCTAGAAGAAACTTCCGTGAACTGGACCGTGTGCCCACACTGAAAGGGGGGAGAAGATTCACTCAGTTCCGGGGGATTACTGCAGTAGGAAGGTCAGCTCAAGGATGCCAGATGGTCTGCTTCTAGGGAGAGGCAGGACGTCAGACTTTAAAACTACCCACGCTTCCCCCAGTCCACCCCGCCCCCGGACTCCGATGTCACTGGCCAAGCTAGCTAGCTGGCTGTTTCAAGTTTCCAGGTGACTCGAGTAGACAGCTGAGACTGAGCACCGCCAGTCTAGCCCAGTCTCCCATTTTCACGTGTGTGCAAACTGAGGCTCAGAGAAGCTCACGCTCTGCTCAGGCACCTGATGAGTTTGAAACAGATACAGAGTCGGAACGCGCTGCTTCTAAGGCAGTGTTTACAAAGTATGGGTAGTCACAGAAGATCATGAAATCAGCGCGACGGCTTATACGCAGTGCTTTTAAAAAGGGCAGACAGAAAAATCAGAGTGCAGTGCACACTATGGGGGCTGGTAATCTCACATGACACTGCCGCTTCGGTTAAATGTAAGCACACACATGGTGAGTCTCCAGCTGCCTCTCCAAGTGCACTCTCTGTCCTCCTCTGCTTTGTTCCCAGCCCAGGAGGCTGACCCTACAGATCGCATCGCTGGGCCCCTTGTAAGGGTTTCCAGCTGGTCAGCCAGGGAGAGGCGGCACCAGATCACAGGGCTGCAGGACGTATCTGGAGCCACTCCTCTCAGTCACCCTGCTCCCAGGCCCAGCTCTGGGGTTCCGCTCCTGAGGACGCTCCCCATCCCCTTCAGGCCCACTGTTCACAGCACCTGGGTGTTTCAGGATCCTCTGTGGATCCTTAGGCCTGCTCACAGTCCTGAAAACAGTCCTTCTATTAAATGCTTCCTGCCAAAACACTGATGTACAAAAACAGATAAACACTGTCATGTGTGCACAGGGCTGCATGCATTTCAGGAATGTGAGCAGACTTTCATGTGAACCGTACTATTTACTGTGGGATGTGATCGGTCCTTCGGACCGTGCCACGGCCTCCCCCAGATGATACCGGGAGCTCCTGGGTGGAGACGTCTAAAAAAAATCACTTCAAGAATCTTCGTTACAACTGTTAGCATCAAGTAAATCGTAAATCATGTCCCCAAATAAGAGAGACACATGTTTATTACAATGGATTTTTAAACAATGTTTAACACTGCCCCATGGTGGAAAGGGCCCCCTTGGTAGCTAGTAAGCTGCTCACAGATGAGCACAAATGAAGGACAAGGCAAACCTCGGTAGGGACCCTCATCAGTTTCTAACTCTTAAAATGCGTGCTTGCATCAAGGAGCATCGTGTTTTAAAACTCCTTCTTGAACACCTTACTGAACATAGTAACTGAAGCCATTCTGTCACAGCAAAATCCTGTCCTAAAGACCCCGCAGTGGGCCGGCTCTCACCGGTTCTGGGAGAGGGAAGAAGACAGGAAATGAGGCGGCTTTCAAAATGTCCACACTCTGCTCCTCTTTGCAGGATCTGAGGGTAAAAGGCCAGAGAAAGAACCAAACATCCCAGATCCCGTCATTCTCCAGAACCATTTCCCAGGCTGTCCTGTGGCCTTAGGTAGATAGCTGGTCAGCAAGGACAGAAAGTCTCTGGACCTTGGTCTGGTCATCTAACCTCCACACACCTGCCGGCCAGTGGCGAGTGCACACCCAAGAGCATGGGACAGTTTCTTCACCGCACCGCCTTCCAGTGAGTCCAGTAAGTGCCACACCGTCACAGTAATACGACTGTATTTAAGTACGGGCACCCCTAAATCCAAATTTAAACTACCCAGTATAAAAAGAGTCAAAGGAAATGCAATGACAAGAAAACGGGCACAAGTGAAAATGGCAACGGTTATTATCCTGACTTGTTACTGTAACCTTCTGGAAGGAGCAGCACCATTCCATGTGTGACTAGAAAGCTGTTAACGCTCACACTGGCCAGTCAAGAAAAATGCAGCTTCATCCTGTCACCAGAATGCACTTATTATGCACAAGACTTTCTAGCTGCAACTAAAACGTGTTTAATGCTTTAGACGCAAAGTGCCTTTCCGTATGTTACCCACCCTATAGTTCTGTTCCTCAGGACATGCCCGTGAAGTAGGGAGGCCATAATCCCATGTCACAGAGAAGGAAAGGCTACAAGGGAAATAACTTGAAACTTACACCAAACTTCACCACTGTGAACGAAACTGGTGTCTCATCCCCGGTACCATGCTGCCTCCCCAAGGTGAACTTACCTCTCACCTGCACACCCATAAGGTTTTGCAAGCTTGCTACTGAAAAAAAGGGAAGAACGAACAGTACTAAAATTCTGAATTTTTCTACACTCGACTCTACAATGGGAAAAAATGTACCCCAATAACAATATCGATCTTTCTGAGCCCATTCATTAACACACACACACACACACACACACACACACACACACAACGATGACTGGGTGTTTACAACTGAGCAGCTTCTAACGCGGTGGCTGTGGTCTCGGGGAGTTAATATGCTGTGTTCTCCTCAGCCTATATTGAACACCAGATTCTTTTGGGTCACTAAGGGAGTATGAAAGACTATTAAGAGATAAATCGCCAATAGTTAAATAATTCAGTAGCCAAAGCCCATCAATGGCATTATATAAGAACAGCAGCGTTAGGGCATTTCACTGGCTGACGTAGAAAAATTAGGTTTATTATCCAAACTGCTGTAACTTGCCTTATCGGAATGCGTATCAGAAAACAAAGGAAACCTGATGTCGGTCCACGACCTGGAATGTTTCAACTTTATTTTGTTCAGCGCCTCCTTTCGCATCATCATTTTGGTTGGTGCAGGGCAGCGGGAGGGAGGAGAGACCTCCACACGAAACGTTCCCCAGTCAGCAGGGGGGATTAAGGTTCCGGCGCCCAAAACACGCCGGCAAGTGACTTGCTGAGGGGAATCACAAATAAAGTGCCACCAGCAGTGTTTGCGGCCAAGAAGAAACAAGGACGCTAAAATTTAATTATAAGTTTAGCAACTTTCTAGGGCAGGGAAGGTGCTTTGGCTTTGGGCTCTACGGATCGCTTCCAACTCCCCAGCAAAGCACCCTCCGGGCTTGCGCCAAAATAACCGCGAGGCGGCCGGGGCGCGCCAAACGGCAGTGCCCAAGTCTCATTAGCGCAGACCTGCCCGTTCGCGGCCCGTCCGGGCAGCTGTTGATCTCGGGGCCATTTTTTAAAAAGCAGAGACCGAGAGCGAGTGGGAAAGGAGCAAGGCGGCCTGAGCCTAGGGGAAGCCGAGGGAAGGGGAGGAGGAGATAAGGACGTCCCAGAAAAAGTCGGAGAGGGCTGCAAACTGGCGGGGACCGGGGGCGGGGCTGGGCGGCAGGGAAGCTGGAGTGGAGCGGAGGACAGGGGCCCGCGGCTCAAAGTTCCGCGTCCGGCGGCGCCCGCGCGCTGGGGCTGCTCACCTAACAGGAGCGTGGTCCAGGTTCGGCCGCGCCCCGCGCGCCGCAGGCCCAACGCCCCGCGCAGCCCGGCCACCAGGCGCCCCCCGAGGCCGCCCCCGGAGGGCGGTGAGGCAGACTCCGCGCGGGGCCCCTTCCTGCCCGCGGCGCCCTTGCGTCCGGGGGACGGGGGCGCGCGCTCGGGCCCGGGGTCCCCGGCTCCCGGCGCCCCTCTCAGCGGCGACGGCGAGGCGCGGGGCGGCTTGGGGGCCGCGTCGCGGTGCTTGTTCCGCGCCTGCAGGACCATCTTGGCATAGTCGCGCCCGCTGGCTGCGCGCGCCCGGACGGCGGCCGGGGCGCCGCTCACTCTCGGCGGAGGGCGGGTCAGTCCCTCCCCGCGGGCCAGGAGGCGGGGAAAGCTGCAAGGCCGGGCGGCGGCTGCCGGCCTGGCGCTGCGGCCGGGAGGCGGCGCGGGACCCGCGCACCCGCCGCCGTTGCTCAGGTTGTCACGGCGACCGTGGAACGCCGGGGGGGCGGGGGTGGGGACACCCAGCTAGCGGCCCCGCCCCCGCCGCTCCTCCGCGCCGGACGCGCGCCCCGGTCGACCAACGCGCACGCGCGGACTTCCGGCGCGGGCGGGAGCCAACCCGGTGGCCGCCCCGCGACCCCTGTCCTGCTCGGGACCCGCGCGGAAGCTGGCGGGGGCGAGTGCCCTGACCACCTTCCGGGTGCGGCCGCCTGTCTTTCTGGGAGTGGCGGGAAGGGAGGGCCTTCCCGGGACCGGGCTGCTGGTCGAAGTTTTGACCCGATTAGGGCTGCGCGTGGAGCTCTGCGGAGACCGCGTGGCCCAGGAGGCGCGGCGCGGGGTGTCTGGACCCGGGAAGAGGCCCTCGGGAACGACCGTGCGGGGGCGCTGTGCTTGCGTTCTGCAGCCTCCTTGGCCCCGCCGCTGGAAGGCGAGAGAGAGGGTCAAGTCGAGCCCCGTTCCGCATTGACCGCACTACCGCACTACAATTCCTTCCCTAGTGTGGCCTTGCAACTTAGAAGGTTGAGGAGTGCAACCCCCTGGGTGCACTCATGCGAAGGGCGGTGCAACCCAACTTACAAAGACAGCAACGTTCTTGGTTTCACATGCTGTAACCTTGTGGCTTGAAAGAAAGAAAACAGAACTTTATTTGCTAATACAAAACTTTAGTCGAAAACGTATTTTCCTTCACAAAGCCTCGGAATACAGGAGTAAAGGAAGTCAGGGAGGAGGAGGAAAATCCGGGCGGGTCCCAGTTATCCCTCCTCCCCTTCCTCCGAGTTCTTTGCGCAAAGCCTTGCAGCCTCCTGGATAACTACTGAGGAGTTCCGGTCCTTGTTCTGTACGGTGGGCTTGCTCCAAAAAGTTGCCCAGGAGTTTGGGAATTCTAGCCACATCGTGCTGGTTTGATCACCTTCATTGTCCTTCCAGGGTCTTCACGGTTCTGTGGATCCCCACTCAAGTTTCTCTGCCCACAGATTTCTTTA
>PVKM010017337.1:0-26021 GCA_004027735.1 Carollia perspicillata
GAGAGGGCATTGGGATACAGGTCCGCGGTTTGCTCTGGTGGCATCCTGCACCAGTCCTGCCCTTCTGAAGGGCCAGTCGCTCCCCGGCTGTCCGTGCAAGGTAAACCCACAAGGTGAACGCATGCCTGCCTGGCTGCAGAGGAGAGACCCGCAGGAGCAGCATCCTGGGACCATATTTCACGGCTCCGCGATTTCTCTCCTCTGCCCCAGCCAGGAGAAATCAGTGAGAGCCAGGCGGTGGAGAGGAGCGGCAGTGAGGTGTCTGCTCTTTCCTTTTCATCTGATAATCTCCACGAGGAGTTACTAAAGCGGCTGCGTTTATCCATCTGAGTCCACTCCGTCTGCAGTGTCCGCCCCCGGCTTGTGCCATCGCTGTCAGGAGATAGGTCTCTCCTCGATCAATATTTACTTAACAAACAGCAGGGATGGGAGCGTTTGTTCAGAGGAATCGTGCGCACACCAGGGTGAGCGCATGCTCGGGAAGGCGCTTCAACTTTGCCTCCTCCTTAAGGACCGTGGTGGGCGTGGGCATGGGCGCGGGCGCATGCCCTTTCCCTTTTTACCGTCTCCAGAGACACTCAGAAGCCGTCCTGGACAGTGCCTCCTTGTGTGTGACTAGCACATGGTTTGTACTGGGGGCGGGGGTTTCATGGTGTAAACTCAGGTTTGAAAAACCCAGCCCCAGGTTGGTTTTCCCCTTCGTGCTCCTGCACAGGTTAGACACTGGGAAGGGCTCTGGGGTGAACTCGATGGGCGGGCATCTTCCGCTGACCCCTTGCAGAGGAGTGGAAGGGAAGAAAATGCAGATGGAGACGATAAAGGCAGCCTGGCAAGGCGACTCGAATGATACACTTCCAACGGCATCACATATATATGTTCGTCTGGTTCTTTCTCAGAACGCCCAAGGAGAAAAGGAGCCCCCCAGGTTCTCAAAACCTCTTCCCCCGTTTTCAGAATTAGCCGTTTGCAGAGTGTGAACTCACTCTCCCAACAGCCAGGAATCGCAGGGCGTGGAAGTTGAGAGAGCGCTGTTCTTTCAACTTCTCTGACACGATTGCCCGAAGGCTCTCAGGGCCCTGGACTTGGAGGCATCTGGGTCCCGTCGGAGGGGGTTTTGTTTCCGCGAGGGGGTCGCGGCTGGGAAGGGAGGCTGTGGGAGTTATTTATTTATTTGATTTTGTGGACCGGCGTCGTAAAGCCGTCTGAAATATTCATGCCGAATTGTCTGAGAAGCCCGTTTCTGTTTTATTTACTGCACAGCAGAACAGCCACAGCGGATTAGTCCTACAATACCCGTAACAAAAGCCCGACAGCTGACGCATGTGATGTGAGGAGGTGACAAAGCAGTTAAAGTATGCCGCTGGCCGCGGGCAGGCAGTCAGCAGATGCAGACAAAAGGGTTTGTGACAAGAATAACTCTCTCTCCAAGGCGAGCGGTGAAGAGTATCCAAAATACCAGTACCCTTTTCTCCTTGACATTGTCTTCTTACAGTCAGCATTTTATTGCCCTTTTATAGTATTAAAAAAAAAAAAACATGGAGGAGGAAGAAGAAAGAAAATCCACACACAAACTAAGTCACCGAAATACTAGCCAGCCTTTTACTTCTCCATCCGTGAGCCACAGCTGCCCACACATAGGTTTTGACTTCCAGTTCACCATTCGAGTCAGCCTCCAAAAAGAAAAAAAAAAAAACAGCACTTAAAAAGATGAACCGAAAAGATGATCTTTGTTGTAATGTATTGGTGAGCTTGATAAGTCTTTTGAGTCCCATCGGTGAGGGGCGAGGGAGAGAGGTCTCTGCCTGGTTTGTTTTGTGTCCATTTCAGCAAAGATCATTTCACTGATGAAATTAGGCCAGCGGACCATTTTTTTGTTTTTTAAGGAGATCAAGGAGGAAAAGGCAGGTATCCATGGGGAATCGTGTGCAAGGGGCAAGGCGTAGGTCCCCTGCGAGAGGCCGATGGACAAACTTGTGGATGTTTCCGAGATGAGAAAAATCAGCTTCTCTGTCTCCAGAAAATAGGAGAGGCTGTCTTCGTTTTAACCTTTCTAATTCCTCTTCTATTCTCTGTGACATTCATTCAGCTGCCAAGAGCGTTTGGCAAGGTTTGGGCCAGCGAGCACACTTCCAGTGACCGCTAACCTTGGTATGTCCTGACACTTATGATGAGTGTCTGCAGGACACAGAAGGCAGGCCGCCTGCTATGTCAGGCTTTTATTATGTACCGCAGAGGCTAGGGACAGTCAGTTTAATAAAACAAATCATCCTTGAAGGTAGAGCAACTGGGAAGAGGAGGAGGAAGACAGGGGGGAAAATGTGTCTTTGCCACTCACTCTGATGTTTTAAAAAAAGAGTAGCAAGATAACCATCCACACAGCGACACAGCGAGGGTGCGCTGTGCACGCAACCCAGCCCCTGACTGAGCCGATCTGAAACATCCTCCCATTTTCCCCATCTCATCCAAGACCACAGGGCCCTCTTTCACTGCGAGGAGATCAAGTACAAACAACCGTGATGAGATTGGAAGGTGCTGCTAGCCAGCCCCCTTCAAGTTTGTGAGTGCCTTCAAGTGTCTCGTGGCAAGACAAGGGAGAAGCAAGACCATTTGGGGTGAGGCTCCTATATTGGGATGCCTTTTATCAGAGCGAAGTTTCCACTCTCCTCTCCTGAAGAACACTCAGCTCAGCAGCTCCCACAATAGCTTCGGAGCTCCAGCCAGAGACTTTGGAAGCCTTTTGTTTTTCCCCAGTGGCATGTCCAAAGGCATGGCCTTCCCTCCCCCTCCGCCGCCTGCATTGTCTTGCATTCCAGGGGCTTGATTGACTGTTGCCACCTGATGCTGAGGAGATACTCTAGGGTTCATTCTGCACATTGTTGGGTTCTATTAAAAGAAACCTAGATAAGGGATTACTTGTCACTAAGGGATTTTCTGCAGATGTTTATTAGTGATTGGAAATCCATTAGGTGTG
The DNA here is from genome assembly GCA_004027735.1 of Carollia perspicillata. Classification (NCBI taxonomy): domain Eukaryota; kingdom Metazoa; phylum Chordata; class Mammalia; order Chiroptera; family Phyllostomidae; genus Carollia; species Carollia perspicillata. The sequence goes on from PVKM010017337.1 coordinate 2,972, forward strand.
AAAAGGTACAGGAAAAAAAATATGGGCAATATCATTCTCTGAATTCTAAGACACCCCCCAGAACATCAGACAGTACCCCGCTCCCTGCTCACTCTGTTCAACGAAGTTGGGGAAGTTGTCTAGTGGAGAGGCAAGGAGCTCTTTTTTCATGGGTGATATTTCTACCTGGGGATGGAATTCTTTGGCACTGTCTCAGAAGATCAGTTGCTACCCAGCAGTTTACCTCTCTGGAGCCACCAAAAAAAAAAAAAAAAAGATTAATTGCTCTAGTATTAACAGATCTCATTATAACTTTATTTTATTTAGTCCAAACTATTGTATGAGTATTGCCTCAAAGTAAGTAAGCAAGCCATTTCATGTATTTGCAAAGAATTCATCCCCTCTCAAACATAAACCGAACACTGAAGTCTCCCCCTGGGATCCCTTGTATCATTCCCATTTAGTTTGAAGTTACTAACTCCTTTGCGGCTTTTCTCAAGCACAGACCCACAGCTCGTCCAGTTTTAATGCTCCAGATAAGTAGGAATACTGAAAATGCATTTAAAAGATTTCATGGAAAGTGTCTTTCCAGCATGGTTTCATGGAAAGACACTTGCACAGCTTCTTTGTGCATGAACCTGTTAATCTGGTGATGTCTTCCTCTCGTGGAAGTTTGTCGTTTCTTCCCCGGTAAAATGACGATTTCTGAGTTCTATCCAACTCTTTAAATTCCATCTTATTCTACAGTGTCTTTTCTTAAGTATTAAGGGAGAAGATAAGTGTGATGCTAAAGCACTGTGGAGTAAAACAGAAGGCAAGATCTCATCATGAGCCATGTATCAAAGACTATTCAAAATATGCTGCTAAGCACTGGGGGGGGGGTGCAGAAAAGAAACCGTGGCTCTTTATGTAAAGACATCTTATCATGAGCTCATTGCAACTAGATAGAAATAGGTGAAAAGTTAAGTAACCTGAAGGCAGATACAAAAGGTGGTCAAGGACAGACCCAGCGTACTACCAAAAGACACGAATGTTTATACGCAGGGTAAAACATTACCCAGGTACCCACTGAATACCGTCAACAAGCGTGGCAAATGGTAAGAATAGGAAAGCTGAGGCCGCGCAACCCCCGTGGGCCGGGTGGAGGGAGGCAAAAGGGAGAAAATTGGGACAGCCATAACAGAGTAAACAATAAAAAGTAAAGTAGGAAAAAGAAAAAGAACAAAGAAATTTTAGAAAGTGCCCCTGCCACCTTGGCCCCTGGGACCTTGGCCCCCGGCTTCCCAGACCTCCGGTGGGGTCCCGGGAGGGTGCGGGGCTGCTAGTGTCCTCTGACTTCGCCTAGAGCAGCTGCTGTTCCTTCTGTAATCGCGGCTCTCCCCACGCCGCGCCGCGTGCCCGCGTGTTCAGGGCACATAGATCTTCATCATGGCTCTGTTGCCGATGGCCAGCAAAGCCACACACACTTCTTGAAATGTTTATTTTAATAAATGCTTGTGATTATGTTTCTGTAGCATTTGGTTAACAGCTCCCAAACCGAGTCGTTAGAGTGGGTAGCTGCGCCGCCTGCCTCTCCTTCGGCCAGATTCCGTCTCTCGGTAATGCCCGCAGGATCGAATGGGAAGGATTCTCTTCGGGGGGAAGAGGGGAGAGTACTTAGCAAAACTGCTAATGGCTTTTTATTTAGTGTAAGGTGAGTGGGAGTGCTAATCGCTCCTCCAGGACCCTCCTTTACCACAAGTACTCATGTATCTGCAGGAGATTTGGGAGAAAAGCACTACTTGAGTTCCTTAGAAAATCCGGATGACTTCTCGGCAGGGAATGGCCGGTGGGGTGGACGGGTTGGCGCCTTGACAGTTTTCTAGGCAGTGCTGGGGACCCTGTCCCGAGAAGCTGGCTGGTGTGTGTGTGCTCGGGAGGTGCCGCTCAAAATTCTCGTTTTCTAGATTCTGATCAGCCCTAGTTGGGGGCCCTTTTTTTTTCCTGGGGAGTTACTACTAGATATTTTTCAAAGGACAAATGACTTACCATTGGAAGCACTGAATTTCTTTGCCTGATTTTAAATGTTTCATACAATCTGTGTAAAAATGGGGATAGTTCTAGTTTTCTTGAACAGTTACTGTCATGATAGAGAGGTCCATTACACACATTGAGAAAAGGTGGGGAGGAAAGGACCACAGATGTCCAACAGGACAACACCTCCCTTCGAGTTTGATAAGTGGGATGTCTGAACCGAGACGACACGCTTTCACCTTTTATACATGTGGGGACAGAGCTGTCCAAACGGACATCTACAGGCAGTGCCTTCCTCGTGTGTCTGCAGTTACTGTAAAAACCAGACACCGAGAGTGCAGAAGTTCCCCACCTAAAGAGATCTACGGAGTGTCGATGTGCATTTGGAAACAGGAGTTCGTGGAATGAATCATTCTCTGAAGCCATGATCTTGGTGAAGGGAGGGACGGGCCATGCTTTGGAATGCTAAGGAAGTACATCAGTAGCTATTCCTTTCCCCGGACAAGAGGTCAGACCATTAAGTAAAACAGTTAGGCTCATTCACAACACAGAAACACACACCCTACACACACATACTAATTGCTGTGGAAGAACAGGATTAACAATTAGGGATACTAAAAAGAATAGTTGGGGAATGTTTACCTTGGATTACCATGACTTGGAATAATTCCCTTGATCTCTGTGAGCCTCAGTTTTCTCACCTTAAAATGGGGACAATAACGTCACATAAAGATGCCGGGGAATTGAATGACATAATTCATATTCAATTCATAACATGGTGTCCAACACAAAATAAGCACTCCAAAAATGTTAGTTTTTATTATTATTATCTGCTGCCTAAACTACTCTCTTATGCAGCAGTTCTAATTTCAAGGTCAAGTAATTTCTGATGTAGAATTTTAGGTTCAGTACAAACTTTATGTGTTGGGACTCAGTGTCAAGGTTATTATTTTACTCCTTTTTGTATGTAGAGTACTTTATAGTGCAGATTACTTTAATCAGACAATTTAGCATCTGAGTCATCCTCTGATACAGGGAAGCGATGGAGATTTGGGTTTTCTCGGGTTCAGTGCGTACCCAAGGCCAATTATTTACTACTCTACTTTGGAGAACGGGTTTGGCTTTCATAGTGGAAATCAAAAGGAGATGCGATTCCCATTCTGAAAGATTGGTCGGAGACTTGCTTCTGGAACACACCAGAAGAGAGGAGTCCCGACAGAGCGTTCCCTGTCTCTACGCGAACATTCACAGCGGAACCCTAGCTGTTCAACAGGTCTGCGTGCATCCTTGGCACAGGCCTCTCTCTGAAACTCTACAGAGCTGTCAACCCCACATTACAGTGCTACTATATATAACAACTTTACATAAGAGAAGAGAGGCCGGCCATTTTTAGCAAATGCAGGTGCCACATAGGCCCCTCTCTCAAAGAAAGAACTTAGCTCCGTTTCCTTTGAAGAACTGAAGACTTGAAACTGAAAACTTTATTAACGCCATTGTCTCCTTGTACCAGCAGGTTCCAGAGAGATTCCTGGAAGTGGCGCAGATCACATTACGGGAGTTTTTCAATGCCATTATCGCAGGCAAAGATGTCGATCCTTCCTGGAAGAAGGCCATATACAAGGTCATCTGCAAGCTGGATAGCGAAGTCCCTGAGATTTTCAAATCCCCGAACTGCCTACAAGATCTGCTTCACGAGTAGAAATTCCAACAACTCTTTTCGAATGTATGAATAGCAGCAGTCCCCTTTGGATGTCCACGTCACACGTGTCTAGATTTTGATTTCATATGTATGTGTGTGGGAGGCATGGATACGTTACAAAATCAGCTGGTAATTCCTCTTCATCATCTTTCTCTCTCTCTCTTTTGTTTTCCATCGCGAAGGGATGGTTATTTTCCTTCTGCCTTTAGTTACCTTTGCCCAAGGCCCTTAACATTTGGAGACTTAAAATAGGGTTAATTTTCAGGGAAGAAAGGAATGCTGACGTGTGGAAAGTCTGCACTAACAAGGAAAGGCGTTTGTTAAAGACGCTCCTGCTTGACGGCTGCTTTGCTGTGCGGGACCGTGGGCGGGGGACCCGTGACACAGCACAGTCTACGGGCGGGTGACGTGTCCCTTGTCTTTTCCGCTCTGAAGGTCAGAAAACTCGATGAAACCACTTCAAAAGCTTAACTATATTGTTTGGTTTGACCCCAGTAAATAGCTTTTTTAGTACATGTGTAAAAAGAATGCCAATGGCAGATGAACAGGTCGTATTTCAAAAGTGTCACAAAAGGCCAAATTTAAAAAAGAAAAGTAATCACTATAACTGTCAAACCTTTCCTAAGAGAAATGGCAGACCCCCCCCCCCCAAAAAAAAAAAAAAAAAAAAAACTCGTACCAGTTTCCTATGGAGACAACACAGTTTGGCACCAAAGCGACTCCTTTAAGATGAGACTGGAAATTCCCCTGTGGTTCTCTGGTCGCCTCTGAACTTCGGAGTAGGTTCTTCTTCATAACGAGTCTGTATCATCCTTCGTAGAGAAAAAGCCCTATAACCTTGTTATCATTTTCTATTTGTCTTGCTTTTGCTATTAAAAGGCACATAAGTTTCAAACTTACTCTTCGCTCAACTTTGTTTATATGCTTAAAATAATTACTATTTCTCTTGAATATTTAACACTTCTTTTTTTTAAAAAAAAAAACACTATTTCTGAATAACTCCCTAGAGTAAGGAATAAGGGATACCCCAACTTGGCCATGTAATTCCTGCCTACACCAGAAGTTTGTCGACAGTCCTTAGCAGACTTGGTCTTTACCTCCTCGCAGGAGCCCGTATGAGATCACCTATTTCCATGTTCAGTTCTGCACTACCCTGACGGATATTCAAAGTGGTGGCAGTCTACTTAAGTGTGTCTGCATTTTAGGGGTAGCCTTGTAAAGCAACTGATGAGTCTCTTCTGATTCAGAAGCTAGTGTTGACCAAAATGCGAGGAAGGCGGCTCACAGAGCAACCTTTGGGGGCTGACCCAGAAGACACCACTTCAGCACGCGTAAGAAAGCTAGCTGCTATTTTGTGCTTTCTTCAATGGTTCTCCTCTTCTTTTCTTTCTCTCTTTTTTTTTCAGTTTTTCGAAGGTGTACAATGCTCCATACTTGCTCTTAAAAGGTCATGTGGCGTTCACTCTCGTTGCGTTAGATGGGTTTTGTGTGCAGTAAGAATTCCTTGTTCATTCACGAGGTTTTTTCCTGACCCTTCCCTCCCCTTAAGGTCCCTGGATATACATACACCTCCTAGAAAATGACACAGTAACCAACCTGGTATTTAGATCACATGGAACCTAAACATTTTTCCTTAATTGCTATGAACATGCATGTGAGTTGGAAGGATGCAGGTTGACCCACGTGACTGACTAGCTGACCCCGTGGCTGTAATGTCATGTTCTTTATAGATTCTGCTGATGGACAGGAATGGATGAAGGCAGTTACTGTCAGCACAAAGCCTTAAAACCTGCTGACTTTAAGTGAACCTGCACAGCCCTGTGCCGGCCCGTGCCACTGAGGGGACCGACTGGCCCTCGCAGTGGGGGCAGCGCAGCGGCACGGGCCGGCACAGCAACCAACCAGCCAACATGTGGCCTGGCTCTCACGGTCCCCCCCAACGCACCCAGAGCCGTTCGATCCCATTCGTTCTTGTCCCAGCTTCCCGCGGGGGTAGGGTGCGGAGGGGGGGACGTGCAGATAATCATTACCTTGGAATAAAATGCGAACCAAAAGAAAAAAAAATCCGATCGCACCAAGTAGGGAAGCAGTCTCAACCCTCGGTCACACTCCTTCGCCTGCTTCTCGTGAAGGAGTGTGACACTCGCTATTCACGTCAGATGCCACTAGGTCTTGGCTGTTCCGTGGAATTCATACCAACGGTGCGTTGCCATTTGCAAAGTAAAAGGCAAAACCATAGCATATCCACCTGCGTAGCTAGATTGCTAGAATCTCCCGGAGCTGGGGCAAATTCAGTGTGGATTCCAGACTGACTTGGATTTTTAGTGTCGTTCTCCCCTGCCTGTCTAATTGACATGGCCAAATTAAGCAAACGTGTACGTTCACAATGGAGGGCAGATGCACTTATCAACGATACTATCCTCTGAGTGTTCGCTGAGGCATGGAAATTATTTCGGAGTAGAAATTGCAACAGGAGGACAAACTCACCTCGCTGTTCTGAAAATAGAACTTGATCGCTTTGCTTTTAGGTGATGTTTTCCCACTTTTACGATCGTGAAATCTTGTGCCTCCAAGTGCATTGGAAAAGGACAAAAGCCTGTCTCTCAAAAGTCCCGGTTAACAGTGTGTTGGTTGTTTTTTTTCAAATCACTGTCTTTCTGCTCTTCTCACAACTCTCACCAAGTGCAAATTGGCTGCTTGGAAGGAAGTGAACTTTCTATGGTGAAAGGGCAAAGGATGAGAGACAGTTGGCATGGGGGGAAAAAGTCTCAAGTCCAAGCTGAAATACCACATTCTCACTTATTTTCTGCTAAATTATTTTTGCATACACACTTGAGGTTATAGTCTGTGCCTAGACCTAAAATGCACCAGCGGGGGGATTTTTTAAAAAATCCTTCAAAATACCAGTTTTTTCCCCACAAGTACAATTGTTCTTGTGCCTTCTGTGGCTTTCGATTCCATCTCTTTGACTTTATTTCCAATTACTACAGCTGCAATAAACACTAGATTTTTTTTTTCTGGCTGTTTGACATAATGTTGATAGCTATGCATATTCTGTGTCTTTTTAAAACAAAGCGGGAGAATACGTTTTTGAAGAAGAGAATTTTTAGAACAGTTTGATACCGCAAATTATTTTTTCCTCAATTGTTTGAGCAGCATTCGAGTTTTGAAAATTCTTGTAGAAGCCAATTTTTTGTAACTGTGGTGCAAATCTTGTGTTTTCTTAGCCTGATGAAAGTAGTATAGAAGCAATATTCCATACCATGTGCTATATATGTGCGTGCCGATGTGTGAACACGAAAGCACACGCGCCCATATACACACATGTAAAAATATACATATATATGCGTGTGAAGTGGAAAGCTTACCTTTTCCTATCTAGAGCTAAGGACCTATTTTAGACATTTGTTATGTTTTGTGAAAAGAATGTTCTATTTGCAACAATGAGACATTTAATTCTTACTGTATCTCTGGCTGTTTAATGAGGATGTTTCACATTTAATGGTAAAACAGTGTGGAAGATGGTAGAAGGTAGTAATTATGTAAGGAAATGTTCACCCACATTTTCCTGAAGTTTGCTTTGTGCCTCCGAGTATTATTTAATTAAAGTGTTTTATGTTTGCAGAACCTTTGTTGCTGTGCTAGGGATGTGGGTGAATATCGTTTTTAAGAATTTTAAAAACAACAAAAAAAAAAGCAACACAAAAACACTAAAGCAAGAGGGGAACTTTTATAAAGCAATGTAAATATTTAACCTCATGGCTGCTGTTACGTAAGCCATGAGATTTTAATAAATGACTACATTCTCACAACATCTGTTGGATTTATTACGAACATTACAGGGACTGCGTAGACAGTTGAAAGCATTCTTGAAAATCCTGCTCTCTACTTTTAAAAGATAGCAGTCTCTTTCATCAGATGTCAAGGGCAAGGGCAGTGCAGTTTCTGTAAATTTAGGAAATTTATTTTCTATGTACATGAGGACATATAGTAAGTAACCCCCGCTCCCTCCAGACTCACACACATGTACAGGCTTATGTTCACTCACAAAGATGAAGATTTGGGGGCTTTAAAAATAGAATGTCCGCCCCCAGAAGCAATCAGATAAATTCATCAAAGAAACAGCGGTTTACAGACTTCCTGGAAAGAAGCGGTGTACGTGTGAGGACAGAGCAGACCTCTTTGCCGTGTATATTATAGAATATTCATTGGTGTGAATAGTACAAATGTTTCCTTCTGGTACAAACTCTGTGTTTGCAAATGACAAGAAACATTGTTTTCGAAAAGCTCCCCTTCAGAGGCCGTGACTGGTTGGTAGGAATAAGCAGTTACTGTATTGCACTTAAATGTTATGTTGAAGGAAATGCAGCTTTGTTTTCTGTAGATCTGTCGGTTGTAAACCATCTCTAAAAGTAAAGCTACAATGCTCGTATTCAGAGCTGGGATCAAAACTGGTATCTAACCTTGGCATCTTCTTACAATTATCCTTCTCAGCATATACCAGAATATCGAAGCTCCTGGGCTTTTTGAGTCTTTGCAGCGGAGCCCTCTTGCAAATCTGACACCCCCCCCCATCCCCAAAATGTACACACATGAGCAGAAGAGGCAAACAGACTGGCCTTCTTTGGTGAAAATGTGTTCATTCTGTTTTGTTAAAATACTGTAACCCACCACATCTCAGCGGGGGGAGGGGGTAAGTATTTTAAAACTATATATTACCACTTCTAAATGAGAATTAGAGAGACAGAGGCGTTTGGGCTCCGTCTCAGCACTACCTGGAAGAATCCAAGTTGTGGTTTGCCCCATACTGTCCCAGCCATTTCTCATATGTATATAGTATAAACCGTGACAAAACACTGCCTTTATATTATTTAGCAATATGTTGTAAATAGCATTATTAAGCTCTTTTTTTGTAATAAAGATCCTTTGATTTGAATATAGTACAATAACTGAACTGATAAAGTCAATTATTATTTTTTTTTTAGCTAGAGGCAATTTCAATTGTGGATTTTTGTTGTTGTCTGTTGTTCTGAAGACTTTGCATAATTTATTGGTTTAATTTATCCTAATTTATTTGATGAAGGTGTACAATTTTGTATTACCAAGGATGTACTGTAATATTAATTGATATGATTTTAAAAAATGAGACTCCCTGTCCATATTAAAAAGAAAATAAAAAGGTGCAGTAGACAATTGATTTTAAAGTAAAAGTAAACAATTTAGTTTGGCAGCTACTAAATTTTAAAACAGGAAATAAAAGGTTGTCGGGGGGAGGGGGGAAAGGGGTTTTACTTTGTGTGTTTTAAGCTTTTGTATACTCTCCAAACTTTTACCTTTTTCTTTGTACCACTTAAAGGATACAGTAGTCCAATTGCCTTGTGTGCCTTCCATCTTCTCTTAAACTGAATGTATGTGCAGTATATATGCAAGCTTGTGCAAAATAAAATATACATTACAAGCTCAGTGCCGTTTGATTTTTTTTAAAGAAACCTGACATTTAATTTTCGAACCCGTGTGGAATTGTAGGGCAATAGGCTAGTTGCCGCTGTAAGATCAATTGTGGACTTTCCCTTTTATTACAGTTCTTAATTATACAAACCTAACATCAATGCACGCACCTCCTGGGAATGATCTTTTCTTTATTTTGGTCACTTGTGGGGATTGGTCACATGTCCCTCTGAAACCTCTTCTCACAGATTTAACTTGAGCACTCGAAATTTAAAAACAGTAAAAGCTTTGGCTCAAAGCAATGTGGTGAACTAAAGGCAGTTCCATTGCTAATGGCCAGTGATTTGAAGAACAAGGAAAGATATTCCTAAAACTCACAGGATGGCAAATGTGTCGCTCGAAACATGGGGAGCAGGAGCTTGTGTTGTTTTTCTACTCTGGTTGAACTCAGAGCTAAGCGCTAGCGTAAAATTTCAAAACCTTTCTACAACGTGCCTTCAGACGTGATTGGCAGCTTGTCTCATACTAAGAACATCGGTTGTATGGTTATTGAAAATGTCCTGTATCTCTTTTGCTGTGGTGGAAACTCAAATCAGAAACATGAAGAAGTAGCAGACATCAGTGTGTCCTGGTGGTTGACTCTGTTAATGCGCCATTCACAGCGGTACTTCCCGTCTCCCATGTTATTGTAGACTGGGTCTTAACCTCTCAGATTCCTCCTTTTGCTTTCACCTAAGTGGTGAAAGCTTTACGTTTGGACCCTGTTAACACGAGGGTGCTTAGAATCGATGCAATATCACAACCGTTCAACGAATGACAGCAACACTTCTTCACTTTCAGCTCTTTTTCCATCTACAGGCGCCAGCTTAAATTCCAGTCTTCCTAATTAACCCATTCAAGAGAGTGTGCCCGTGTCCCTCTGTGCCAAAACATGTATTCCCTAATTGGAGAAAAAATAAATAAGTCCCCTCCCCAACCTGCTCTTGAAAGGGAGAAGGCATGCGCAGCAATGCGATGACCCACCTTGTACTTACTTAATACTGATTGCTCTAAAACAGACTGGGTAATCCAGGCAGCGACTAAGCCACGAAGAAGTTACAGCAGGTGGTAATGTTTCTATGAAGAGGGTTATTAAAAATACAGCTTCAGGTCACTACTTTTGTGACTAAGTTTTATCGGTAGGTGCACCACCATCCTCGAGACGCACCTGAACCTTGCTCACACAGCTTGCTCTGCACGTCGGTCTCCATGTCTATCAGGTGTTTGTTGCTCCTGAAAGTACGACCTTCACAAGCTTATATAATATGGAGAAGGCTCATTTTCTTCACTGTTCTCTATTTTTCATCATAAGTGATTTACAAGTTTTCCTTAAAGACTAACAATGAAAACTTATTGCATTTTCACAGTTAATTCACTAATACATGCTGAGGTGATGGACAGAGGCCCCTGAATGAAAATCAGAGGAAAACATCAAATATTTGCATTATGTCACCAGGTTTGGGGGCATAGGCACACTCTTATGTGTTAAGAGGCATAAAAAACTGAGGAACCATATATAAAGGAAAACAGCTGATTTTTTGGAAATAATAGAAGATGGCTGATTTTGAAAGATTATTGAGGGAAGAAATGGTGCTATACCTCCCTTCCCTGACAACGTAACTCTTGGGCAGGGGGAATGTTCAAAACTCTGGGGTGAGGAGAGCACTCGTATGCTCTCGTGCTCTTCCCGGGTTTGGGAATGTGGCTCCAATCAATTCATTTCTAAATAAATCTTCACGGGGCTCAGCCAGGGCAACCAAGGTAAGTCACTTAACCCGTGAGTGTCCAGGGGAATCAAAAGAATTATAAAGGGCCCTGGCTGGTGTAGCTCAGTGGACTGAGCGTGGGCTGTGAACCAAAGGGTCACTGGTTCGATTCCCAGTCAGGGCACATGCCTGGGTTGTGAGCTGGGTCCCCAGTGGGGGCCCTGTGAGAGGCAACCACACACTGATGTTTCTCTCCCTCTTTTTCTCTTTCCCTTCTAAAAATAAATACATTAAATTAAAAAAAAAAGAATCATAAAGGGCTCAAGTATTCTTAGGATCATTTCAGCCCCCATGTTGATTTTGAAAGAGTCCTACATGGGAGAAAAAAGACAAGTTTGTTAAAATGTTTATGCTCCTTATAAGAAAGGCCGTTGAAGTTGCGGGACCAGGCAAGGACAAAATGCTGAAGTTGACCAAACGTGACTTTGGGTCCTTCCCTCTCTGGGATCCATCTCCGTTGACTAAGCATCTCTGCCCTTTGACAAAAGTCAGTGCTCTTGGGAGGCGCCGGTCCTCCCTCTGGTCACACGGAGGAGCCACCTAGTAAAGACAACATCAGGACATCACTGCATTCGTGTTTCTCTTCCAGTGGCACATGCACAAAAAAGACACGTGCTGCACAGGGACACATTGTACGTGTTCATATCTCATCCAAGGACCCCAAGTGCGAGTGGTGAGGGGCTGGAGGCCTTCTCCGCCACGCGATTGGAACTGAAGAAATTTTGGCGATAATCTAACACAGTGGGTTTCATTTTCCAGATCTCTCATAGGGGTGTCCAACCTTTTGGCATCTCTGGGCCACACGTTAAATACACAAACGCTAACAAAAACTGATGAGAAAAAAAAGGTCTTAAGTAAAGGCTTTAAGGTTTAAGGTTTTAAGGTGTTGGGCCACCTTCATAGCCATCCTGGGCCACAGGCAGCCCACGGGCCGCAGGTTGAACACTCCCGTGGGTAATGTGATACTATCTCAAGGGCCACCAGACTGGGACCTCTCTCACCAAAGGAGCTTCCTCTTTATACTGGGATGCAATAAAATGTTCATTTAAAAGGAGCAGTGCTTTGCTTAAAACAGCAATGATCTCATTGAATACGAGAGAACAAGTCTCTAAGAATGAGTGTGGGTACTAAACATCGAGTTCTGCCAAACCTTCATTCAAAGAAAGGAGTATTCTGCTGAACAACACAACGGGTAGAGTAAGAGATCTTCAAGGGTGACTGTAGAAACTAAAATAAATGATAGCCCCACTGAGTTCTACCAAACCTTCAGAAAAGAGGTTATTTTTATGCTATAGAAACAGTACGGAGCCTGGCACATGGGCTTGGGGGCAATCATCACTTGTTCCCTCCCTTCTCCAGTCGGTGGCTTCTGTCATCATGCCATGCTTTCTTAAGCTGTGACCTAAGAATTACACCCAGACCCCATCACAGCTTCCCGGGACACTCAAGTATGAAGAACACAGAAATTCTCCAGGAAATGAAAGCTCCTGTCCCACCTTGACCGTGTCCCCAGACCCTTGCCCTCAGCCTGGGATGCATAGCTTCTGTGGCCACACCTCCAGCCAGCCGTGCTCGGGTAGGCCCCAGAATAGGAGCGGAGCAGCTCGGGAAGATTAAGGTGCCACAAGAGACTGAAACAGAATCACTCAGCCTGCCTCTACCCTGGCAAAGGGGAGGGTATTATTTGCAAAGCCCCCTGCTGAGTGGCCCAGGTGCTAGCTAGACAGGCTCAGGAGATAGTTTGGCAGCCGCCCTGGAAAAAATGCCTGTGTCTCTGCAAATAAATCTGCTGGTAGCGAAAGCCTGGGTTTTCCCCCCCGTGCTTGTGCAAATAGTACCCTGCGCTTTGCTGGTACTGGAAATTCCTTGGTGCGTGCAGCTCTAGACCATGACAATGGGAGCTAGGGATTTCTTGTCATTGTTGTTACTCTTGACCTGTTGGGAAATAAGTCCGAAAATCAATGGCTTTATTTCCAGTTATTCACAACTGGAAAATCTTTGGTAACCAGAGAAACGTTTTCCCAAATTTTCCCTCATGGCTCGGCAAGTGAGGTAAGCTTGAGCAGGAACGTCTTAAAGTCTGACACAGAGAAGGATACATGATGAGGCACCCAAGCACGATTCGGGCATGAGTTTCTGAATGTTGGTGTCTGCATTCTTTAAACACTCGTGAACAATGACATATCACCAACTGAGTATTGTTTGCATCTTTTCTTCATTTGAGACCCAAGAATTTGTAAAATCAACACTGTGGTTAGATGTGAAAGTAGTCTCACACATCCAATGCAGTGAAAATGAATGCATTTCTAAGCAAAAAGAAAAGGTAACATTTTTTTCTGAAAGTAAAAAAAAAAGCTGTTAAGGAACCAAGGACATAAAAAATACTGAGAACATTGTCCAGAAAAACAAAATAAAACAACAACAACAAAAACTCCTCTTTCTCCAAAGGCACCTGGCCTTTATAGTTTTACGTGTGAATTACATCAAATATTCAAAAATAGATCATATTAGGCAAATGCATAAATTGCATGCATTTATAGAAACTACCCAGTTTGTTTTATGAAGCTCACATTTTTTAATTCAATGCAAAAAAAAGCCAAATAAAAATATAACCTGTGCCGTTTAAAAAAATACTACACTACAAAGGAGCAGGGCTCATTACTTGTCACAAACTGGGATGAAAGAAGATCTAGATTTCTGAATGAAAAACAGAGCAAGTTTTCTTCATCTGCCGATTTGTGTTTTCTGCCTCCTAGTGAACATGAAACTCAACCACCATGTGCTACTGCCTCCTACTTCCCTCTTTTACCAGAGCCAAGCAGCCTTTGCTCTCAGCCATTTTGGTCCGCCAGGTCGCCTGATTCAGACACTGCATCTCATTTCAATCGGACTTTTTGGAACACCGCGTATTTGAAAAAGCCAGATTCTTCCAGCAGGGCTTCAAGATTTTCCTTCATAATTAAAACGAAAGAAAGAAATCCAGAAAAAGCATGCAAATTAAAAATAGGCTCTGCATTCTACATAAAAGGAATCATGAAAATTTCATTTTTCTGGATGACTGACTTAAAATCACAACCTATTCCTTTATAGTCTGAGAAGAGAGGACAAGGTATCGGGCTCTAAATAGGGTTGACTTGGGCAGCACTGATGGCAGGCAATTTGGTGGCACTTATGAGAATTTCGTTATAAGCAACAGGGCGTTGAAGGGAAACTTGGCAACACCTGTAACATTTGAAAATGTGCATGCTTTTGCCTTACCAATCTACCTCTAGTAGCCAACTTTTTAGAACTATCTACACTTATGAGCAGGCAGAATCACAAAGCCACATATTCGGTTCGGTTAAACGTGTGATTTTTCTTTTCTACAACTCAGCATAATCTCTGCCTCAAGCTCCATTTTTGTCTGATGATGGAAAACAATCTAGTCACTTTCAGACTAGCTTCCATCCCTTTCCACTCCTTCCCTTAGGGTGGCATCTAAGTTTCTGGGTGTTAGTGAGGAGGCTTCTGGTTCTTGGCTCATGTTTGACAATGCTGTCCTCTCTGGTCCTTGAGCAGGAGTCCTGAGCCATCTGATTCTAAGTTGTCATCCAGGTGCTGCACCTGGATTGCGAATAGAGCCGTCACTGCATTGGGCTTCCGGGTCACACCACTTTCCACCAGCCATCCCACAGGCCATCCCTGGATCACTTGCTTCCCAATCCTATTTCTTCCAGTGGCCTGAACGCGTGAATGTTTGACCCTTTTCTCAAGCCACTCCGATTCTGAGGCCCTCTGTTCCTGGCACTTGTGAAATCTGTACCCTTCTGCAGCCACAGTGCTTTGGCCCAAGGCATTTCTGCATTGCTGCTATATTGTAGGTCCCAGGTAGGACATGGATACAAATTCCTTCTTCTAGACGTGCTGTTCTGTCACCTCTCCTCGAATCCCAGACTCAGCCCAGGATGTACGGAGCAGGCCCTTTTTGAAGGGATAGGGTCTGATGAAGTCTCCCTGCTCTTACCTATTTGTCTCCTAGTCCAAGACAACTTCCAGCCAGTGAGGATGAGCAAGGCTGTTGGCTCACCTATTGCCTCTCTGGTCTTTGTTGTAGATGAGGATTTATGCCTTGATTCTTTTGGTGTTAACTTTTGAAACCAAAAAGAGTCTTTTCTATTAAAAATAAAAAAGCTAGACTCTGGCAAATTAAGTCTTGCCTTCTAAGACTATTGTCTCCATATTGAGTCTGAAGACCCTATTTAAAAATTCAAGTCAAAACCTCTATTCTGTAGTTTCTGCGTTTGCTCCCTAAACCCCTTCTAGAAGCAGTGGTCGCCCTTGACTGAACAAGGCAGAGACACAGACACTGGTCTGAAGCTGAGAGGACCTCAGTGAAGGAGTCTAAATTTTATATGGCATGATCAGAGGTAGGCATCACGGGGTTATATGAATAATGGAAAATGGTAGGCAAACTAAATATCCTTGGACTAGATGGACTACTTTTAAAACGTATGTTTCTTTATACCTCTTTAAGGTAAATTTGACTCAAGCAAAGCTGACCTCAAAGATAACTGTTTCCTTATTATGTGACCACAGCCATACACAAAAATTCTTTTATTTTTTACATTTTACGTGTGCTTTTAGTTGTAAGATTTGTCTTTTAATTCCATGGCCTATGGAATATTATGCATCCACTGAAAGTTTGAGGCTGAGCTATAGCTATGTAGCGAAATGGAAAGTCGTCCATAATGTTGTTAATTTGAAAAATAAGTTATATAGGAATATACCTATATAACTCTAGGTTTTTTTAAAGAGTTGCTACATCTTTGTATCTACTGTGTGCATGTGTGTGCGTGCGCACACACAGAATTTGAAGAACACACCACCACCATAGTAAACACTACTATTGCAGGGTGAAAATAAGAAAGGAAGCATTTCAGTGAGCCGGTAATTTTCACATTTATTTTTACATTTCCGAAGCGTTTCCATGTTTTTCAACCAGCAGGCACAACCTTTGTTTGTAAGAGGTGAACGTACTGAGAGATAAAAGCACCGAGGGAGAATGTGGCCTCCACCAGGGAGAGGAAACGCACGAGGTCCCGACCCGGATCGATGCTTCCGCGGCCCTGTTTGTGTCCTGCGGGGGGCTGTCTGCAGCGCCCGCTCGGCCCAGCTGTCGGGACTGTGGTGAGGGCAGGAGGCACAGGGCCAGACGGACCTGCGTCCCGAACCCCATCTGTGGCTTGTTAGGTTTTTAGTCTTCTCCAGTCGTCGTTTGTTCCTTGCTAAGACTTACCTCTCAAACTGGGGAGTCGAGGAGATGAGCTATGAGAAATGCCTGGTATAGAGAGTGCGCAGGGAGTGGCTGGAGGAAGGGGAAGTCGGAGGAAGAAGGATTGTTAGCCACGGGGAATGGAGAACATGGGCACCGCCACAGGGTGGTCACTGACATCTTAAATGCCACCATTGGTGCCTTACTGCTTTTTCTCTCCTTTCTTCAAGTTGGCAGCCCACATGGATGCTGGCTGAGCACCTGGTAAACTGGAGAGAGCTGCACGCCTTGTCTTCAAAGGAGTATGCTCCCAGTGGTGTGTACAAGGGTGTGTTGCAGATGAAAGGAAGGGCATCAAATACACGGAAGGCACATGCTATGTATTCTCTCGGGTCAGTGTGATCATAGGTTTGCAGGTGCCTGCCACAGGTAAGAAAGGAGTGTGGAAAGAGGCAGAAAACTTCATTTGGGAAGTTCAGGGTGAGTGATCAGAAAAGAAACTTGAGAATCGGATGGCACCAAATCACGCTGTAAGCCTGGGTGGATGGCAACATGGGGGAAGGGGGAGGGGGGAAGAAGGCACACTCGGATGCTGGAACTTGTCTGGGCTTGGAGATTGAACGCGCACCCTTCTGGGAATTGGAGTCTCGGGCAGGGGGGTTGTGGAGGCAGAGCTGGGAGGCAGAGGGAATCTAAACCACCCGTCCCCACACCTGCCCTGACCTCTCACCCTGAAGCCTCAGGAAAGGGAAAATCAATGGGCTCCCTAAGTGCCCTGGGGTCTGTGGCTGGAATTTGACCCATGCGGAGTGTTTACTGATCCAGAGCCGGATATGTCCACATGAGCTCATCTTTACCTTGAGAGGAAATTATGGAGCCCAGACAAAGACAAAGCCGCATTTTATTCAATGAAAATTCACCCCACATGGTGCACAAAACATCCTATAAACATCCACCTGAGTAACCTACTCTTCAAAGGTCAATTTTGAAAGATCAACAACTAGGAGGAAATTATGACCTTACAGAACACCAAAAGGGTTATTCCAGAATATCTTACATTACCTCTCCTGCTGATCTGTAGACTCTTCCCCCACCCCCCCACCCCCACCCCCACTTTGCAAATATTGACTGAGTTCAAGGGCAGTGGTAGAAGGTCTAACTTCAGAGTTAGCATGTGGTAAAATACTTAAGATGGTGCAATCCTGTCCTAATGAAGAACATATTTGATCCCAAGGTTGGTTATGGTCAGTTCTTGTCCCTTGACCCAGCTGATATTTGTTTTATCAAGTCAGGGACTATTTTTGTCATCATTGTTAATCTCCCTCTTGCCAGATCTGTTTTGGCCGAGGGCATGCACTTGAGGTATGCTAGAAGAATGGAGTGCACTATTGTGGGAAAGAATTATCACTAATTCTGTCTGCCTACAGCTTCCTCGGCCCTGGTCATCTGCTCTTGACACACTAAGCAAAACTGTAGGTGGGAAGTCCATGACCGGGTTCCACGGAGTGGGTTTAGGAGCTGCAAGAGCAAGATAGCAACCTTTTCATGACGGCAGTAACTCTTCATTCTGTTGGATAGAATTTTGATTTACCCAACAGGAGACAGCTTGACAGAATATTTTGCTAATAAAGAAGCCCAGTGCTAAGTGGAGAGGTCAAACTCATTTAGATTCAGCTTTGACCTCAGTATCACACAAGTCCTGTCTCAAGGATTTCAGGCCACCTGGCCTAAGAGCTCTGGAACTCAGAATGAACTGGCGCTTCTGACTCATGGATTTTGGAGTTTAATGGACCCTGGTTCTAAACTTAATTTCTCTGAGCCTCAGTTTCTTCCTGTGTGAAAACAGTCCTGACAATACTCTTGCCAGATTGCCCTGCGGGTTCAATGTGGTATTGTATCTGAAAGCGTTTAACATAGTGCCTGTCGCCTAAGATGGGATTAATATGTTTTAGTCTCCTTCCTTCCGCTCAGCTCCTCCAGCTGCTGGTGTATCACCTTTCTCTGCTGCGTACATCTGACATCGTGGAACCAGGCCAGTGACCCTTGAGGGGACCCCACCGGCATGAGAGTGACTAGAGAAAAAAGGTTAAACCATGTTCGGAACATCAATATTCATGTTTTACTGATCAGAATGTAAACTGAGTGAACTCTACTGACATTTGAAAAAATGCAAACACATACATAAATTTGTAGTTGTGTGACCACTTCTTAGATCTGGATACAGCCAACCGAGGTCTCCATGTGGGGACATTTTTTATCTAAACACCACAGAGCCCATCACAGGCTCCTGGGGATATTAATGCTGTGTCTCGGTTACCCAGGGAGCTGGTAACGCCACTGAGTAGTTTCTTCCAAGGACAAGGGATAGATAGTCTTTCAGATTCACAGCAGCCTCAGCTGCAATGTTCTACCTAGAGGTCCACAGACTACCTCTGGTTTGAAAGTACCATTTCTCAAAACTTGGGTGGATATGTAACCCTTAGCCACTTCCCTGTTAGCATCATGGGAAAGGCTGGAGCCTTTTAAATTCCATCCCCTTGTGAGCATCCTGGTTCTCCCAGGTCTCTCATAACAGACCTGTTTCCTAACCTTCAGCTAAAATGGCTATTTGCAAAGTAGATAGTCGAGCGTGTATTTTGTATAAGCCAGTATTCAAAGATTCGGATGGAAAGAATTATTTCCATATGCAAGACCATCAATTCTCTAATGCGTCCAGCTTGGGCAGAGGGAAGATTAATGTGAACAACTGAGCACTGAAAATGTATTTATGTTTGACTTTGGAGTGATACCACCTCGGCCTGGAGAGGAAGTCACACAGTAACTCCTGAACTTGGTCTCCATTTCTTCCCACTTGATGCTTCCCGATGTCGTCAGAGCTGGACTGGAGGAAAGAATGAAGCGGACTAAAGAGGACACTCAATGTATCCTCTTTGGAAATGTATCCTTTGGAAAGCTAACTTATATTTTCATTTATTTGTTCTATACGTTGGCAATAGACAACTAGAACATACAATGAAACAAAATAACCAAACGTATAAATTATTAAACATAAAGCTATCAAGCTGTGTTGTAAAGACAGAAAGATCTAAAGAAATAGTCAAGGGAAAAGATAACAACAATAATAATAGCAACTAACATTTGTTGTGTTCTCATAATGTGCCTGGAATAATCTAGATGATTTCTTTAATTTCAGAAATCTTGTGAGGTATTAATAAAACACTCATCTTCTTTTTTTCAAAAAGGAAAACTGGGCATATAAAAGCAAGACAACTTTTCAGTGGGAAGATCCAAATGGTAAATCATTTAATTGCTTAATTTGCTCAATAACTATACTCTGGAAATTAATGCAGTCAATTTGTAAATTAATGCAATCCCAATCAAGTTTAAAGGACTGTTTATGAAACTTACCGAACAATTTAAAGTTCACCTAGAAGAGAAAATGCTAACAAATAAGAAACCAAGAAAGTATTGAAAAATAAAAAAAAAATCAACTTTTAAAAACTATTAAAATTATAATAAAGGTCATGAAGGTAGTGAGATACACTCAAGGACTTACAACAGACCTCAGCGCATTGGAGGACACAATCAATGTTTGGAGAATCAATGTCTACCTCTATCTATTTTTTCTGACTTGCCCCGCTAGCCTTTAGTGTTATAAACAGGCAGCACTGAGAACAGAAGCATAATGGACGAGCAACCCAAGGCCCATCGTCAGTCTTCCTGGATCCCACAAGCCTTGGGGTTCTCGGCCAACCTCAAGGGAGAGAGCGAGTCCCTCCAGATAACCAAGATTCGATGTCCAGCCAGTTCTGGTAAATGCAGGCAGGTGCACCTTACAAAGGCAAGTGTTCAGTGCTTTTAGTGCTTGATCTGGAATGTTCAGAACCAATTTGTACCAGAGATTATATCTCTGGACAGATTATATAGGTAATAGATAGATAGATAGATAGATACTTGGGATTGGAGAGGAGAGATGAGGAGTGTCTTTTCTTTGTTTAACATTTTTATTATTTGAATTTTTACGTGTTATTGCTTTTATAATTTTAAATCAATTTCAGAAAGAAGAGATTTTACTGTTAAAATACCACAATATGATGGCAGCTCGGTAACGCCGCCTGAACGTACACAGTTGCTTATTTAACATAGCTGCACTGAGGTCACCTTAAGTGTCCGGCACTCAGCTGAGTCCGGGGGGAAATCACAAGACCCAGTCTTCCCTCATGGAGCTCACGGTCTAAAGAGGGCAGCACACCAGAAGGAGCACTTGGGGCATGGGTGCCAGCCAGCTGGTCTCCTAGGTAAAATTGCTGGCTTCCTGCCCTGGCCTGTGTGGCTCAGTTGGTTGGAGTATCATCCTGTAAACTGAAAGGTCACAGGTTCGATTCCCAGTCAGGGCACGTGCCTGGGTTGCAGGTTCAGTGCCAGGTCAGGGCATGTATGGAAGACAACCATTGATGTTACTCACATTGATGCTTCTCTCCTCTCTCTTCCCCCCTTCCCCTCTCTCCAAGCATGGATACCCTCAGGTAAGGATTAAAATAATGATAATTATTATTATTACTTAATTGTGAGCTTTCTGCTGGCTGTTGCCCCAGAGTGACCCTGCAGAAAGAATAGTCTTCTCATCTCAGAATGGAAAGCCGGGCAGTCTGGAGGCCTTGAAGTTAGAGTTCTGCTTGAACTGTGTGTGATGACCCCAGCGTGGCTGTGATAAGCGGCTGTCTGAGAATTTGCAGCTTCTCAGACAGCTGCTGAGAGTCGTCTGAGAAGTCACTTCCCTCTGGGGGCACAGAGCCTCTGTGGTCACAGCCACGCCAAGCTCCAGGACACTCTTTTCTTTCATTCCTTCAGTCATCATTAGTGCTAGGTTTTGTGGAAACAGTGATGAGTAAAGCATAGCTCTTACCCCGGTGAAGCTACACTCCAGTCGGGGAGACCATCAAGCCCCATGTCTGGAGAACGTGGGGAGCATTTGAAGGCCTGAAAGATGCCCTGGAACAAGAGCGCCTGGGAGAGGACGTGTCCAGGATGGTGTGAGAGGGAGGACTTCCCACCTCACTGGGGGAGGAAAACCGGCCAAGCTCTTTTCTTTGCTTCACCGGACAGATGAAAGAGATTTATATCTAAGGAGAGAAGGAAAGAGGTCCACCCGTGACTGCTCTGCGTCATCCCAGATTGTGACGTCTTTCCCAAAGAGCGTCTTCTTCTACGTGAATGGTCTATTCCTCCATCCATCCATCGGCCCAAATCGAGAAGCCGTAAGTCATTCTTTCTTAATCCCCACATACGATTAACCATAATTTGGCTATCAGTTCACATTCCCTGGATCATTCAGATTCATTCACTTTTCTCTGGCCACAGTATTTCATTCGGCTGTCATCTCAGGTGCTGCCCTAGCCAGGAGGAAGCAGTATCATGATTGGCCTTCCTGCCTCCAGCATTTTCATCCCAACGTTTGTTCATTCTCCCACCCCGTGTTCTGAGTGATTTTTCTAAAGCATTCATCTGCCCCCTGTTCAAAACGGAGAGTTTTGCCATGGCTCAGAGTACAGCCCCAATGCCCTGACATGGCTCTTGCCACCCCTACGATCTGCCCTGGTTACTACCCCACCATCCTCCTCTCCCTCCACAGGGGACTGTTTCTCTTGCGCTGGTCCCTCTTCTTCCAACTCACGGCCGTCCTCCACACTCTACTAAACAGTCAATTTCTCTGTATCACATCTCCAGTACTCCCCAGATTAAGACTATTCAGGGCTCCCGTTCACTTCAGTATTATATCCAATCCCCTGAACATGGCTGACAATCCTCCTTTCGATATTACCCCTGCCTTTCCCCCCTGCTGTATTTCCCATTTCTTTCTCCCTACCCTCTGACTCCAGCCCTGGTACCCCTATGATATTGAATAGCTTGTAGCTCCTAATACATACCCTGCTGTTTCATGCCTCAGTTCATGTGCATACACGTTCTCTCTGTCCGAATGTTTTCATTTACTTTATTTGCTGCTTGAACTCTTTGTTCCTCTTCAAAAACCTATTCAGGTGCTGACTATAAAAACCTATAATGTAATACCTACCCAAACTATCAATAAGAATAATAAAGACTATGATATGCACTGATTCAAAAACATATTTTTATTTACTATTTCTGAAAAATTTACCTGCGATATATTGAGGTAAATATTTATATTCAGATATAAATAACAGAAGGGAGGTAAAAACTAAAGAAAAAAGAGGAAGATGTAGAATAGAGAAAAAGTAAAACAGACCAGCAGTTATATAGAAGATGGGTTGACAGCTAGGTAGCAGGCTTAGCATGCAATCAGTTCAGATTAGAACAGAATTCAACAGTTTCCAGAAAGATTTCATTAGAAAAACATAAAAGATGCCATATCATGGGCAGAAGGAATCAGAAGCTAGAAAATATTTGTGAAATAATAATGAAATGATGTGTTCCTTGTCACAATAAGAATTAAAAAAAACATTGGAAACTTTCAGGAGAATAAAGAATTAACCAAACCAAAATATCAGAAAGTAAAATGAAATAAAAAACATCGGGTATGATTTCAAGCAACTGATAAATAATGTGAAGGAAAGCCATTTTAGAAAAATAAATACCACGCAAACAGTAACCAAAAGGAAGCCGCGTGGTGAGGCTAATGTCAGACAAGCAGGCTGATGAGAGGGTGACAAGGAGACGAATGCAGTCTGACGAATGTGCTCTAGAAACATGCCGCCCCTGTCTCCTGGGTCCCTGCAGGAAGGCGATGAGGACGGGAGAGTCTTTCATAGAAGGCTAACCGTGAAACAGCGCCCACGGTGCAGCAGGGAGTCAGTCACTGGTTCTTTAATGAGTGAC
>PVKM010017338.1:0-25953 GCA_004027735.1 Carollia perspicillata
GAAGCACGAAATGTCTGTTCTCCAGTCCTATTTAGGTAGTCCCTTACTTCCACACAAATCCCCACGTATTCCTTCGTCATTCTGTTTTCCTATGGCTTATCATTTTTAACAATTTATGGCAGCAGTTATATTCTTTAATGCAAATATATCTCAAAATGCTTGTCTTCATAGCATCCAGCCCTATTCATGCTCCAAGGACTCTAATGCATCTGGATTCAAGTTCCAGAACACCCAGCTAGAGTTAGTTACCTTATCTCGTAAATGTACAATCACCCCAGAATCCCAGCAGTCTTCACTGGACGTGGACCTCTGCATTCTTAACTTTGTATTGAGAGACATAACTGAACTTGATGTCCTAAGGTCAGTTAATGGCTCAAAGGATGGACAAAGCAAGTATGCCTTGAATGTAGACAGTTGTCATCTGCTCTTGCTAAGTCCCCACACCCCCAGTGTTTTTTCCAAGATTACATCCCAACTAAACATGGAAGTGATTCTGTTAACGTTTACCAGTAGAATTTAACAAGTTTTTATAAGCAACAGGAACCTGCTCCTTTTCTCTTCTATTAAGTGTGCTTACTCCAAAATTCAGGCTTGATGTAATCATGCAGTTATCAAGAATGGAGACATTGTACTGAACATTTGATTTGATACCACTTTGCTACCATCATGTTTTTATTCACTTCTACGCCACGTCAAACACTTGTATCACTGGTGACCAAACCTACATTTACACTGTCCTTTGCTTTAGTACTCAAAACCACAGGGGACAGGAACTCATACTCACTTTGCTGTCCCTAAGTATAACCAGAATCTTATTCGTAAAACATTTACTGTGAATTTTTTAAATAGTCATGTTGCTGAACTCAGTTGCTCAGGACATCTTCAATGTATTTCAAATACAGCACACCTCCATCAAGAAACATTCAACGCTAATAATCAGAAAATATTTTAGTATTCACTAAAAGCCAGACATTGAAGACTTTTCACATTTTGGTTTCCTCTCTTAGCTTAAATTTTAATGTATCAACAGATTTAAAAGAAAAACAAAACAAAATCTTTATTAACATGTGCACAGTATTCCAGTAAAAGGAGATTCTTCAGACTTAACTAGCTTAATAAAATATCAAGTTACTGGATTTTAAGTGCTCATAATCTATAATACACATAAATAAATCATTTATACTTGGGACTCTTATTAGCTTTTAAGTTAACATACTAAAAACCCAGATCAAGTAAATTCAGGTGTGATGTAAGTGTGTCAGATTACAAGTTAACCTTTTAAACAAACTGACATAATTTTAATTCAGAGTCCATTTACCAGTTTTACACGCTTTTGTACAAGAAATTTTGCTGATCTCAATTCTTCACCTGTGAAATTAGAATATAAATACAAAGGCAATGGATACTGAACTAAGATAATGCAGACAAAATCACTTTGGTATTTATCCCAGCTTCCCATTTACCTTAATAAAGATGTTAGGCACATTTACTGTAACAAAAACAAACCCAGAGAAACTGTCACAACTAAAAATAACCTTAAAATTTTTATTTCAATATGCTTATTGTGGACAATTTCTTAACAAGTAGTTTTACAATACATAATTTTGTTTACATTAAAGGCAGTAAAACTCAAAGAGCATGATTAAATCATAAATACATATTAAAGTAGGCATCTCAATGCTATGGTCTTGGTTCAAATTATTGGGAAAACTAAGCTTTTTAAAACAAATATTCTATGGCCCTAATATTGATGGGATACTTCCCTATTAGCTATCCTTTAAAACTCTCTAAGGATGTTACATTTTATCAATATTTACTAACAATAACACAAAGAATATCTATCAAAACAAGTACATTCAGAATTTTAAAGCCACATCTCAAGTAGGCATTATATTCTCTCCAGTCACACACCAAAAATGAAGTCTGTACACTGAACTCTCCTTACCTTTTCTGCTCAGCTCAGAGGCTCCTAACTTTTCTTAAGGCTAGACAAACCACACCAGGCTGTCACTTACTAACAAGTTATTTCATTAAGTACACATAAACTTTAACATAGCCTTGAATCGTTCTCCAGGCAGCTGCAGGTTGACTTGTCGGGGATCATTCTGTCGGACTTGTCCAGCTATAGGGAAAACCCAAGTCTGGCTTATTCTGCGTAGATAGTTTTGCCTGTAAAACGAAAATCTCGAAAGTGTTTAGTAAAATCGCCACTTCCCAAAAGACAATTTGTAAAACCTCAAATACTTTTCTTTTAAATATAGGCTAGAGGTCTGTACATACATGCAAAACATGCAGAAGAATGGGAAGAGGTTTATTTTTTCTGAAAGCTTTAAGGCTCTCAAATCTGAGATAATGGTCAATACCTTAAGTCTTGAACAATTTCAAGGTTAAAACACTAACAGGCCAGAGCCCCCTGCCCCACCCAGGTCATTCTGTATCTCAAAATGGCTAAATTAATGACAACCTTTATATTTGCATAGCCTTTGTTAGTGTCTAAGTAAGTTTTAAAAGATGCAAGACTACAAAATATGCCACACATTTTAAAGCCAGAAACAAATTAAAAATTCCTATAAAACCTTATGTAACCTCAGTCCCACTAAAAACCCCACAAGAAGTTATACATTCTGTTAAGTTATTTATACTAGATATCAAGTTTCAGTTAAAAGTCTGATTATGTTCTAAACACAAATACTACAGATTCAGCATCTAGGCAGAGTTACCCATTTAAAACTTTTGTTATTAAAATTTGAGTTACATTTTAGCACATTGAAATCATCTGGCAGCTTTCTTACTGATGTTCCACTTTAAACACAACGCTAGAGGTATTTTGTCAAAAACTTTAAATACAATTTTATTGTGCGGTAGAGGTAAACGTCACTTTTTTCACTTATAACCACAGCACACTATTTTGTAGCCTATTATAAATAATGCTATAATATTATGGAACTTTTAGACATTTAAAAAATTTGTCAGAAAATAAAACCAAACAGAGCAATTTTTAGGTTTTCTTGAACTCTAAAAGGTTTAAGAGCAATTAACTCTGTTTTATAAATCACTGCACAATTCTTAGTATTTTCTCATTCTGAAAATTTACCTTTTAATCTACTCCATATAAATCTGTAAAACTCTTACCTTTCTATTCAGAGATCCATAAATTCCTTACATTTCAAGAGGCTTAAATTTTGTCAGACTTCATGTAATGTATTTTTAAAGTGTTTTTCCAATTTATCAGGTGGCACACTAAATAAGGTTGTGAAATTTCACATTACTAAAATGCAGCTCAGGTCCAATTTTAACCATTGATCCTCTTAAGTCTGATCATTCTCAAGTAACCCATTTTTCTACACATATGAAACACAGGCTAGAGACAAAATACATGAAAAAAAGGGCAGAAACATTGGATAAAATACTGTAACTGCTACTTCTTAGGTTCCATTCCAGTGACAGATAAGCCTAGAATTGTCACAGAAGTCTGCTTTACAATGGGAGTAGAGAACAAATAAAAAAAATGAATTTCTGATTCCCACCCAACTTCAACACTCTTGGCATTAGAGACATGTACACACACACAACATACTTGTGACTTCATTTTATACCAGCATATCTTGTTTTCTTATTTTTAAGTTCCAGAAAGCTAAGACTAAGGATCACTAACAGTTGACACAGTATTAACAAATATAAGACTAGCATATTATCACTTGAAAGTTACACATAATGAACACCAGTACTGGCAAAATACATTTGTTTACTAGGGGAAAAAAAGACAACCCTCTCCCAAATCTAAATTTCATGCTTAAATAATTTCTTCACATACTAATTTAAAACAGAATGGTATTTTCACCAGATTTAAACACTTAAAATAATGTAGAAGCAACATGATTTACTCTTTGTTAAAAACATCCTGAATACTAGGCCCAGAGAAAGCCTAGCAAGAAAGTATATCCTCACTTTACAGATTACCATCATGCATTTATTAAAGTAAATTTCCTTTACAGACATAATCATAATGGAATGCTTGATAACTAAGTAATTTAAAAATAGTAAAAACTTAGTCAAATCTGACACACAACCTCAGAAGTGAAATGTTTTAGTACAAAAATATGACAAAATTTGATTCAAGAAGTTTTAAAGTTACACTGATGAAATAATTTAAATTACAAAGAATTTTTTTAGTACTTTAAAAAAAATCTCTGGAGCGTTTATAAGGAGAAGTTGAATCTTCAGTAATATTTAATTTTCAAAATCTTCTGGTCACAATCCCCACCAAACTCAACAGGCCGGGACAAGTGCAATACCATACAGAAACACAGCATTGCAACCGATCCCAACCTGTGTAGAAAGGGGTTTGATTTTCCCTTACTTTTCTACAGACTTTTCACTACCACAGTCAGTTTTGCATGGATTTGCACAGCAGAACATCACACAGCTGGATGCAAACCTGCAAAACTAACCATAGAACAGTGTTCAGTAACTGGGCAGTTTGATTGGGCGACAGGCCGAGGCTGGAGTTCTACAGCCAGCAGTACTTTAAGTGCTCATAATGCAGTAGATAACTGAACACTACCTGCACTATAAGCACTTTAGTGCTACAGAAGCTGTCACATCAGACACCAGGCAGATTCTACATCGACACAACAAAAGTACACAGAATTAGTAAAAATTACCTGAAGGAAATAGCAGGCCACCATCAGTTTTGCATAGATTTGCACAACTACATTCTTCTTGTAGTGCAACTATGCAAAACTAACAGAGGACTGCAAACACAAGCATTAAAACACCTATATACTTGCTTGGCTTGGATTACTGGATGAAAACATAACTTCTTATGCCAGAAGGAGCACTTAGGGCAGTAGATGCTAATCTACTTCACTATCTGCACTAGATGCACCTTAGAACAAAAAGCACTCACACCAGCAGGCCCTGCGCTTTAAAGCCCACCTTGGCTTCCCGAGGCAGCTGTCACCATAATGCTACAAGTGCCTTCACTGCAGTAGATGCACATATCACTACCTGCACTGTAAGCACTTTGACATTACTCTGACTGGTCAGTCTTCAGTCTGACAAGGTGATGTTCTTTTTAGTCCTGCTAAATTTTAAACAAATATTAGCACGATACCTCAAACTCTTACGAGCTACAAAACACAAAATTCAGCATCATCTCTAACGGGAAAGAGAAAATGAGTTTAATTATGCAAACCTGCAAGTTCCATTCAGAAGTACATTCAGTCTTTTGAGTTAGAAGAAAATATTTTTTCACGACTCGATCATAACTAACCATCATTCTAATACTTTAAGTGGTGGCTCTTTACTTGGCCATTTCCAACAGCATTATTTAAAAAAAAATCAAAATCAGACTGCATATGAACGAGAACTAATATAATTTGACTCATGTACCTTTTAGAGGAAATCTTCACATCCACGTGGGAAAACACTTTTCTTCTGGCTTCCAATCAGCAAATATTTGGTAAACTAACAAAATTACGGTTCATACTACATTTCAAATGTAACTGGTTGATCTTATATACCCCACTTAAACATTTTTAAGCTTTTAAACTTTATTACAGACTAGATCCATTTTATCATCCAACTTAAAGCAGCTCTAAAATTGCACTTGTAAACTGTGCATCAGTTCTGAAGATTTATAAGGACATTTGCATTGTACTTTTACTAACTTAAAACTTAGCTAACCCACACTGAATTAATTTCACAAAAAAGGTAAATGAACAAAGTACCTATTTCACTCGTTGAAAACCCAGTCCCATCTTAATGATTCAAATAAAAAAAATCCAAGAGAAATTTATTTTTAAAAAAGAAGTTAAAGAAAATTCGAATACACTCACCCACTCGGGAAAACTTCTTTCTCAGCAACTATCCTTAGAAAAGGTTTTGGTGCAGTTAGGTCCACGTGTACGACTGAAATGGGGGGCGGGTAGGGAAAAAGCACAAATTTACTACCACCGTCCAAACCCAGATTTAAATTTGTTCTGTTCCAACCCTTTATAGAAATCAATTATATCCACGCAAAACGGCAGATAGCCAAGCAATACTGTTGGAGTTTAAAAGACCAACGTATAGGTAAAAATTGGTAAGATAATAAAGTTGAAAAACCCACAAGTATTAGATTCACATCTTATTTTAAAAGGCTCTGAAAGGCTCGAGTGTGATCGACAGCAATCTTAAACTCACTGTACAGCTCCAAAGAGAGGAAAAAGCAGCAGCAAAGGGACTATTCTTCACCACCCCTCCCCCATTCTAGACCTCGTGGCTGCAAGCCGGGATAAAGAGTTGTTTCCCTAACTGATGTGGTGGGGTAGACATGTTACTAATATTTTCTTTTGGCGATACTGCTAAAACGAGCCTGCCCTCTCCAGTTCCCGTCTCCTTTGCTCCCGTTTAGGAATAGAAAAGGCAGCATTAACACCCGAGACCGCAAAGTGCCCGCCACGCTCATGGAGCCCGGGCCGGCAGCACATGTCGCACAAGGGGGCCCGCGGCCCTGCGGTTCCCCGCACGGCCGCCAGGGGGCGGTGGGTCAGAGCCAAGTACTGCCGGACGCGGCAACCACCCCCCCCAAACCGTTTCCCGGCGGCAGCCGCGCGGCGACCGGCGGCGCCGAGGCCCGAGCGCGGCGAGGACGCGGGCGCGCCGCCCCTCCTTTGTGTCCCCCAGCCCCCCCCGAGCCCGGCCCAGAGGGGCGGGGGCTCCGCGACTGCGGTGCCCGTCGCACGCGGCCCGAGGCCTAAGCCGGGAACAATCGGCGGCGGCGCGCAGTCGCCGCCATGTCCCCCGCCCTCACCCCCGCGCAGCCCGCCCCGCAGGAACATGGCGGCGCGGCCGTAGCTCCCGCCGAGCCCAGCCAGCCCTCCTGCGCCGCGCTCCCAAGCCAGCGAACGGGTGAAGGCGGCTCCACGCCGTAACCGAGGCCAGCCCCGGCCTGCTCCGCGGACCACGGCCCGGGAAGTTGCGAGCCCCGCCCGAAGGTTGCCCACGCGGGTTAACAAAGCCCACGCGGAGTGGGGGTGGCGTCCAGGCCGCGCCGCCCGGACCTCCCGCGCCCTCCGCCCTCTCGCGCACAAAGTTTGGGGGACCCGCGCCCTCCCGCCCACGTCGCGCCGCCCCCCGGCGCGCAGGTACCTCGTGGGCGCGCCCCCTCCCGGCCCGCGGCCTGCCCCATGTGCCGCTGCCGCCGCCGCTTTGTTCTGGAAGCGCTTTAACTCTCGCCCCCGAGAGAAACTTTCCTTACCCCGTTACCCCGCACCCCGTGTGCACCCCGCGCCCTGGAGGGGGCGCGAGCCAAACACGTCCCTTCCCCGAAGGGCCATTGTGTTGGCCGCGCGACCCCCCGCCCGCCGGAGCGGCCCAGGGAGGGTCCTTGCGGGTCCCGGGCGCGGCCGCCGCCACCTTCCACCCTCTTTTCCCCGGCCCGGCCCTGCCCCTCCGCCAGCGCGCGTGCTAGCAAGGGGGCAGCGAGTCGCGCCTGCCACACGCCGGAGCGGCCAACGGCCTGAGACCCGCCCCGGCCACGCCGCCGCCACGCTGCCCCGGGCTTATCCGCCCCACCCGCCCGCCCTCCCTCCAGACCCGGGCTGCACACAACAGGTTTCACTCACTCGGCGGAGGGACAGGCAGACTCACCGGCAGAAGTGGCCGCCACCATCTTCGCCTCGCCCGCCGCGGACTATCGCTCCCGCCTCCCCACCCGCCTCCGCTTTACTACGACTGGAGGCCCCAGCCCGGGGGTGAGGCCGGCTGGCCGGCCCACCCTGTAGAAGGGGCTTCGCGAGGGGCGCGAGCCTCGGAGGCGCGGCGGGGGTCGTCCCCACCCCCTCGGCCTCGCCCGAGGGCGCGAAGTGGCGCGAAGGCGCAGGTCGGGCGGCGGCGGCTGCACCTCGAAGGACCATGTGGGTGAATGAAGGGCGGCGGCTCCCGCCTCAACGTAAATACGGACAAGCCCCACTCCCTCATTAGCATAAAAAACAAAGTACTTCCGACCTCCCCGCCCGCCCGCCAATCACCGCAGGCCCCGCCCACGGCGGCTCCGGCTCGGCGGTCGGGAGAGCGGGAGCCGGGAGCAGCTCGCGGCGTTGCGCTGCCCATCCTTGGCCGCGCTGCCCCCGCCCGACTCGCCCACCCCAGTCCCCCGCTCCTAGAGCCTGGCCGGGACACCTCGCGCCACGCCTCCGGCACGCCCTCCGTTAACAAGCTTTGCGCGCAAGCAGATCCCCGGTCCCTTAAGCGCGCCTTACACCCTTCTGGAAGCGCACGCTTTTTGCGCCTTCCTCAGAGCCCTGCTCTCCCTGGGACTCGACGTATACGCGGTGTGATGGCTATTGATTACTTTCCTTGCTCTTGATGGATCTTTTTGGGAATTAGGGGCCTGCTTCGTGCCATCCTGAGCCAAAGATTCCTCTCACCTCAAAACGGGATTACTCAGTGGAAAGATCGTTTTAGACAGAGATACATGTATTATAACTGAGAGTAATGAATGCCCAGATCGTTGAAATGTGTTTCCTTAACCCGGCAGTGTATAAACCAAAACGCATGCCTGAGCAGAGGTTTCACAGCTGCAGTACCTGATCCAGCCCCTCATACTCCGCTGCATTTACTAACTACTGGCTTTCCTTTAGAGAAAGCAGAGCTCGCTAGAATCTCATAAAACAACCACAAAGCTGAGAAAAGGAGCCCACTCCTGGGCACCTCCTTCTACACAGTGTGGTTTAGGAAATTCCAGGATTCTCAGAAACAAAATTGTTAGAAGAAGCGAGCATTCATAACACTACAAACACAGTAATTTTAAATTGGTTTTAAATAATTCAGTAAGCACATTGGAAAGCACATACTACTATTTCGTGATTTTACAAGTCAACCAAAAAAACACATTACCAGAAGATGCCTATAACGTCCAAATGTTAGTTTTGACATTCAAATATTGCTATTCACGATCTTTCTGACTCATTTTACCATGCTTTGCTCAAATGCAATTTTCAAAATAATGTTATAAAAAGTAATAGATGAACTTTTGTTTTTGCTACTCTTTTATTTTAAGGATCTATTTTCTGCTATTTCTGCTTTACAAATAAAAATACATGGCCAAACCTGAAATTTTACAATATTTAACCTTCCTATATTAGTCATTTACTAGTCTTTTAAAGAGGAAAACTGGTATGCAATTTTATTAAGAATCTAATTTACATTACTTTTGGTCAGCATTGACTGTTATGTTAATTTATTTTTCTTCAAAATGTTACCTTCTGCTTTAAATAAGAGTGTCTGGGGAGAGGTGCTTTAAGTGTTCATCACACTCTCTGAATCATGGGAAATCCCATATATATGCAGGTTTCTTAGCAAGAGAGAGTTACCTCATAGTTTCTTTCCAATTAAGGTCAACACTGCAATACTCCTAGTTTTAAAAAAAGCTGTTTTTAGACATCTAACAACATTTCTGTGCATATCTAACACACCAGCAACTGTTTTCTGTGACTCCAGTATGAGAAATTTAATTCTTAGCATACACATACTTTACGGTAATTGGGATTTTGGAAGATGTAAATTAATTTAAGAACCTGCTTACTTGGAAATCCCAGAAAGTTTCACAATTAGTAGATTGCATTTTATTTTTAAAAGATTCACTCATACTTCCTTTCAAAATTAGTGAACTATTGTAAGTAAAATTAGAATAATTGAAACCTTTTCGATCTCAATGAATTTGAAGCTTAGCCAATTTTTTTTAAGTCCCTCCTAACTAACTAGAAACTCATACTCCTCAATTTCAGGGGCCACAGCTAGGTATAATTTATAGCTAAGGTGAAGATTTTGTGGTCATGATTTTGAAGATCAGAAAAATACCAGAACTGGTAACAAATGCTTTCTGCAACCAAGGAATGTAAAAATAAAACTATCAAAGTGCCAAAGTAGGCACAGAGCCTTAAGTTAGCTAAAACACAAAGGTACTATTTTACACAATCCAGAACATTTTAGATGAAATGAAAGGCTCGGTTTAACATCCAAACAGCCCCATATGACTGTTTACACCATGTATAACGAGTAGTAGGTAAATTTCTGTATTTTTCAGTTTTTACTCATATGCTTCAGAGCCTTACAGACATAGATATTATGAATTGAGAACGTATAAAGAGCTCTTGACTTTATTAATAACATTCAGAATTTTTCTCCCTTTTGCTATTTGACTTCGTCAGTGTCAACTGTGTTGACTGCATTAAATTTTGAAAAGATAAATTCAGTTACAATATTCTTGTTTTATAGCATAATTATAAGATTTTAAGAAACCAATGAAGCAATAATCATATTCACATTATAGATGTGAAACCTTAAGAATGATTCAGGGATCTAAGACAAATATGATTATCAGTATTATCTTAAACCTGTATTTACATACAATTTAAATAATTCAGAAATAGATTACAAGTTTGCCATTGCAATTAAGTATATTTCGTATTTTGGCACTTTTAACATAGATTCCTATAGTTATTTATTATTTATCCACAGTATGTAAATTTTATTGGAAAGGGAAATAAATTTCAACACCATTTTTACTTTGGAAAATTAACTGGTTATAAATCAACAATATTTTGAACATTTTAAAATAATGTGATGGATGCAAATTTAATGATAACATTTTGGAATTTTTTAAATGTATATGTGAAATGTCTGAAAATTCATAGTCTATTGTAACTATATTAATCATGTTTCATATTTAGGATTTTAAAAGTTTTCCATCCAAATTAACAATCATCTATTAAGTGCCTGCTGTATTTCTGGCACTGGTTGAAGGAATAACAAGGAATAAGACAGAGCCTGTGATAATGTAGACTTCAAGAACTACCAGATATTACCGATTTCCACGAATCTTTCGCAAATAAACAAAAAGATTCTGGTCTTCAGGCTTTTATTTTATTTATTCCAATGTGTAATAGAATAATTCCACTGATGTCCAGGTGTTTTCTTTCCTTGGTTAACAGTTTAGGACATCTGCATTGTGTACATGTTATTTGATCATCAGGCGTAACATAAATTGTAAGTTGCTACAAATGGCATTCCAAGGTGCTATTGGTTACAATGAATTTCTGGTGAGTACCAAGATCACGGTCATGTGACCTTGTTGTCCCATCTGTGGTTTAGAAACTAAGTAATACTAAATTACAGATGGAAAGATGAATAAGTGTCTGGTTATGAACAAAAAAGCTGAAGAAAGTGTTTCCTTTCATTGTTTGTAGTTTTGAATTTGTCACTGTTGTCCTCTGTAGAACCAGATGGAAGTAACTCGGGATTATTTAAGGAAGAAAATAAGACAGACTAAGTAGTATTTGTTACAATAAAGAGACAGCATTTACTCTTAAAAAAATTTGGTATGCAATTATGCTTCTTCATATATTTAAAATTGTATGACTTTTAGAAAACAAATTTAATATATTTCTATTTAAACATGTAAAGGTGATGTATCATTATGATACATTATAGGAAAGCATTTCACTAATTTCTCACTTGTTTTTACTAGAAGGATGCAACATCATAATTAGAAGTGGCTTATTTTTTATTTTCATTCTTAATTTAATTCAGGGGTTCTCAAGATGGCCGTACTTTACAATTGCCCAAGGAGCCGGTAAAACACGCAAATATCTGGCCTTTACTTGCGGATATTCTAATTTAGTTGGTCAGAAGTAGGACCTGAACATCGTTTTCTGTTTTTTGTTTTTAATTCCCAGGTCATGTTTATGTTAAATCAGGACTGACAAGCTCTTGTACTTAGTCATTGCATTAGATCAGCAATGCTCACCCTTTTTCATCTGGCGGCACTCATAAACTAATTACTAAAATTCTGCACCACACCAAAAAATTCATGTTTTGCTAATCTGACAAAAATTTAGATGTAATTTTGATTTACAAAATAATAATAATGACAACAACAACAATAGTAATAGTAATTTCCTACCTCTTTTGCTCCAAAGTGACTTTTTAAAACATTAGGTGCCTGTACTTGTGTATGAAAATTCATGGTGCTAAGAATTAATCAATCCGATGCACCCTTATGGTGTAACATGAACAATAAGATGCAACTCAAGTATATGACCTATACATTTATGGGCACAAGACAGGGCATTGGCACTGATGACTGTTGTTGTGTTGACTGTTGTCATTTTTTCATTTGACAACCTACAGCAGTGTTTTTCAACCAGTGTGCTACGAGAATTTTTAAAACATCCAATACTGACAATTTATTCAGGGACACTCGCTTCTTTTGCCTTAGATTGTCAAATAAAAAAAATGACAACAGCCAACACGATAGCTGTCCAGTGTTAACGAATCAAAATTATACCTATCTTTTTTGCCACATCATCAAAAAATATAGAATATTTTTTGGCGTGCCGCAAAATTTTAGTAATTAGTTTATGTGTGCCATGAGATGGATAAAAGGTTGACAACCGCTGATCTGAGGGATAAGAGGTCAGTGCCCCTGACTAGTCAGGTAATTGCATGTTTTAAAAATTCTTGTGACACACTAGTTGAAAATCGTTGTATTAGATAAGTGTTTGACCAATCAGTACCTTGGAATAGTTCATCTTAATTGGGGCTTTATGTCAGTATCCGTTCACTTTGCATGTGTGCATTATTAGTACACAAAGAGAAACCAAGAGAAACTGACCCAGGATATTCGAAATCCTTCACCAAAGAGTTGTGGACATAAAGATTCAAACAAAAAAGAAATCTTCAGAAGTAATTTTGAAAAAACTTATGTATGTTAACTATACCTATCTAGGTTTATAAGGCAGATTGGAAACTTTAGCGTGGCATTATTTATATTTTCGCTATCTGGACTTGAATTTTAATTTAACTAAGAAATCTGCTTAACAATGGCAAAGCATTCCAAATGTGGATTGTTGTATTTGAGAAAAAAATTTCTCTACCAGACATACCTAGACATAAGTTGATTTTTTTCCCAATCGCTTTGCAGGAAGAAAAGGTATAAAGAGATCATCTGGATCTTGTATAAAATTATAAAATTCCAAAAATAATGAAAGGCAGATCAGAGGAATGTGGTTCCAGTAGGAGAAATGACCAAATATTAATGTTTTTAACCAATTTTATTTAATTTTCTAAAAGCTTCTTAGAGTTGTATATTCTTGCTTTCAAATATAGGCATTAACTTCAGTTTACATCAGAGGAAACAAGCTAATTTAGCCTATCATCTAGGTCTGTTTTGCTAGCTAATAGTTCTAGAAACAACTTAAGATTCTGATTGTATGAGGTCTGTAGAGAAGGTATCCAACCATGTAATATGAAAAATAGAGACTTTTTTAAAGACAATACAAGATACAAGAATCATTGTACATAGGGCAATGATGCCTCGATCCCCTTCAAAGGAGACACCTTGGGACCTCACACAGTTCTCCCAGTCGCCGTTTGCTGCCCCATTTTATTTTCCGGAATCTCATTGATGGTCTGAAATCTCTTCCGTTTCAAAGGTGATTTTAGTTTTGAGAAAAGCCAAAAGTTGCAAGGCACCAAATCTGGGTTGCAGAGGGCTGAGTCCCCTGGGTGATTTGATGTTTTGCCCAAAAGGTCTGCACAAGACGTGATGTACATTGGTATGATGAAGCTGTCAATCACCAGTTGTCCACAGCTGCAGCCTTCTGAACCATCTGAATAGTTTCCGTGGAGGAATGTTCAAGCTTAATGCAAACTGTGATGCAGACACATTGCTCTACTCACTTAGTCATTTTGAGTGTGATGGCCACACAGTGCACACGCTCACTCACAACAGTATGTACTGCCC
The DNA here is from genome assembly GCA_004027735.1 of Carollia perspicillata. Taxonomy (NCBI): domain Eukaryota; kingdom Metazoa; phylum Chordata; class Mammalia; order Chiroptera; family Phyllostomidae; genus Carollia; species Carollia perspicillata. The sequence goes on from PVKM010017338.1 coordinate 13,793, forward strand.
CCACTGACCAATACAATAAAGTTGTCACTGTTCACACATGTGCACTCCAGTCCACTCTCCTTTGCTACTAGGTTACATCGATGTCACACAAACCATTCTTGTTATATTAACAATGGCTGGATTTTTTTCTGGACAGACCTCATATACTCACCTCTAAGACTGGTTAGAATAATATAGATTTCACAACTGTCATATTATTTTTAAAAACTACACTTGAACACCTGTACATTCAGGCTCAGTGTTTTTGATATATAAAAGTGATAAAATTATCTTTCTTTTAGGGAAATTTTAATCAATTATATGAATTATAATTGTAAATAAATAATTTGATTTTCTAAAGTCACTTAAAAGGTTGGATGACAATGTTCAGACTGAGCATTTGTGATAGTACAACTGCTATATATTTTTTAATTTTTTTAAAAAGGTCTTATTTCTTAGAGTGGGGAATGGAGAGGGAAAGAGAGAGAGAGACATCAATATGTGGTTGCTTCTCACACACCCCACACTGGGGGCCTGGCCTGCAACCCAGGCATGTGCCCTGACTGGGAATCAATTCGGGGACCCTTTGATTCACAGACTGGCACTCAACCACTGAGCCACACCAGCCAGGGCTACAACTGTTATATTTTTATAAGTGCTTAAAGAAGATAAATCAATACAATTATAAAAACAAAGAAGTATTATTTGCATGAGACTTCCAATAAAGATGATACATTTTTCCAAAATCCTGCAAAGCAATGCACCCTTGCTCCCTTAAAATGCCAGCTAATTAACCCTTCCCAATATGCAAGCAGTAAATTTCAATATTTATATTAGCATATTTTTCACACACCAATGTTCAAAGCAAGGAAATGCATTGCAAAGTTTTGGTCAGGTTAAACCAAAACTGAATTGGAGCAAAAGATGACATTTCTATGTCTGAAATGATAAAAGTGTAAGAGCCTATTAAAAACATTACAGAGAATGAGGGGGACTCTACACTACAATTGTCCAAGAGAAATTAGCACCTGAGCCTCAGAAATCATCCTTGAGCATGTGAATGATATTCTTTGTTTTCTGAGAATATGTGCGCGATGTACTGTGGTAGTAGCAATACCAGTTACGTTGGACACATTGGTTCACAGGAATTTCTCAAAGTTCCATGAGTGTAAACTCAAAAGTAAATGATATATGTGGCCAATATTAAAATTCGCTTGCAAGATATTTGGAGCAAATTTTTCTGCTTCTCTCATGGTCGCCGTTATTGGGAGCTTCAAGTAACATTAATGCAAGAGGGTGTTTAAAGCCAAGTCAAGACAGAAGGGACAAGGGAAGCTGAAGTTTATGAGCTGTAAAAGTCCACGCAGGATATCAGAATAAGGAGTAAGACAGAGCACAGGAGATAGGAATGGTGTGTGGGAAAGCAGCCCAGGTATGCAGGTGCTGGAAATGGTCTGTTTTTGATCCAATGGGTGGTTATATGGGAGTAAGAAAAAAAGCCTCAATCACGTAGCATTTATAAGTACTTTAACTTTATATTTTATTAGTATTTTATAAGTGTATTAAAATACATTATCATTAGTGTATTAAAATGCAGTTATAATTAGTATATTTTCTGCTCTTGTTCTATGTATATTATCTTTCCATTTCAAAACGACAATACAGACAGCAAAACAACAAGGAGGAGGGAATCAGCATAGGAACCCAAGGTAAATGGAGGAGCAGGGCTTAATGAAACACAGAGAAGGACATTGTGGTCAAATACTTGCCTACTGTCTGTTGCTGGCTTTTGTGTGATCGCTAAATGAGTGTACATGGGTGAGCTAGTTGCAACGAAAGAGTCATGGATGAGGCAGACAAATCAGTCACACGTGAAATTTAAGAAACTACTAATGCTCAACATAATCCAGGAGAGCCGGCCTTTATGATATCAGGTATCCAAGGGAAAAAAAAAAACTAACCTCTAAGATTAACCAAGAGAAGTCTCTTTTTCAATATTAAACGTTTAAGAGATGACATACATCTTATCGGTTGTTTGTCCTTGTATTATCTGGGAGACCTGCTCTTCCAAGGGGTCTGTAGTATCCTCTGGAACTGTGGAAAGCAGGTGAGGACTGTAAAAGAAGTCAAAGCAAAGCACCAGTAATCATAATACTACCTGGTAAAACCGAAATGGCAACAACATTCTGTCCCAACTGAGGCTTTCTTAAATATCTCCTTTTCAGGGAGACTACTAATTACTGGCAGTCCTGAATCAATAGGAGAGAGCAGATAAGTAAAGGTTTACGCAGAGCAATAGGCAACTAAGCCCGGGTAGATTCCAAGACAAAACACTGAGGGCCACCTTTCGACTCCGTCTCTTCGACCTGGGGACAGGACCATTTCTAACGTCTTTTAAACTTTTCAGAAAACATTAACTGCTATATTTCAGCAATACGCCGTGGATGCACTATCCTATTTGATATATTTTAGAGTACATTCAATAATATTAACTAAACTAGATTTAGGGATTGAAAACATTCCATATAGTTTTCATTTTTGTTTTGACTCCTTAGGAATATCCTGTGTTTTGTTACCTAAAAACTGCCAAGCCAGATGGAACAGCATTGTTAAGTTTATGAGATTACTATAATTGGGAATTAGTCAACATGAATGACTTGAAGGAAAATTAGCCCTGTCCAGTATGGCTCAGTTGGTTGGAATGTCCACCGGTAAACAAAAATGTCTCGGGTTCGATTCCTGGTCAGGGCGCATGCCTGGGTTGCGGGTTCAGCCCCAGGTTGGGGCACATATGAGAAGCAACCGATTGATGTTTCTCTCTCACCTCAATATTTCTCTTCCTCACTCTCCCTCCCATCCCCTCTCTCTAAAATCAATAATCATTTCCCGTGAGGACAAAAATAAAAATTAAGTAATTTAATTCTGAACATTTCCAAGGCACCATGCCCTCCTTTAGTACATTTTTAAAAGAAATAATAAAAACCCATAAAATATCTAACATCCCCACAGTTATTTATCAAAACAGGAACAACATATACAGATGTTTAAAGAATGCAGTTTAGAACAATGAAGATCAGTCGGTGGGAGCCAAATGTTCTATTCGCCAGCCTGTCATCATGGACAGCCTTCTGACTCTTAGTTTCCTCATTTTTAAAATAAGAATACTAGTAATGTCTACTCCATCAGTTTGTTTTTAGGAATTAAATGAGATAATATATGTAAATGGCTTAAGGTCATGAATAGTACACAAGAAAATAAATATCAGATCTTATTATTAATAGTAATATAAAAATAAAATATATTATATGATTATTTGCCAATATCTAGGTTCTTTTTATTGTTAAAAACATATTAAATTATATTGTTATACATACTGAGCCAGATTCTCAAAAACTTCCAATTTGTAAACGTAAATTGTAATTGAAGTCATAGTAATTTTTACACCATAAAAGTGGCCGTTTCACAATGAAAGTACCTCAGAATCTCTCTACGTAGGTCTGTATACCCCGGCACACATATACAGGCCTACAATACTGGGTGGTCTGTGTGTTTATGAAGCAGGAGGAATAATGCATTTTAAGTCGTGCAATTAATACAAAGGGAAGGAGAACCATTTTCTTCCAAAGTCTTTTCTCTCTGGTTTAAGATTCGTGGGAATAAAAAATAACCTTTAAATTGTCTCTAAATTGATACCTTTGCTTTAAATTGAACTTGACCATCGCCTCCTTCAGAGCCTGAGAGAACAAGTCAGTGTTCAACAATGAATCAATGAGTGAGTTAATTCATGTATTCAGTCAACAAGTCACCCTTCAGTAGGATACTGAAATGTATAACACTAAGAGCTTGTTTTCCAGAAGAAATATCCATAGAATGGACCTGTGTATAAGTATTGTGTGGGAAAGCGGACAGCACAATGCCTTGCAGTGAGAAGATGCTGGACACAACATTTCTTTGTACGTGTCTATATGTTTTAAAAATAACTACATAAAAAGTAGATCTTCATTAATATGCCTGCAGCATTTCAACATTGTTTGTATACAGAACTGAAGTTGAGAAAGTTGCCAGCATTTGCTGGATGCAGGGAAAACAAGAGGAGGGCAGGGGATGCTGATCTTTGTTCCTTATTTATTGAAGAGCAAAATTTCTTAAACTTTTTTTGCCAGCTCCTGTCTCCTAACTCTCCTACCTCTACCTCAAGAATTGCAGTCAACTATTGTTTTCCCCTCTTCTTTGCAGAATGCATTTAAAACTGCATCTCTCCCCAATTTTTCCTTACTCTACTTTTTATTTTTTTATTTTTTTTTAAAAGGCAGATCCATTTTTAATTTGTTTTAAAGATTTTATTTTTATTTATTTATCTTTAGAGGGGAAGGAAAGGAGAAAGGGAGAGAAATATGAATGTATGGTTGCCTCTCACGTGTCCCCTGCTGGGAACTGGCCTGCAACCCAGGCATGTGCCCTGACTGGGAATCGAACCTCGATCGTTTGGTTCGCAGGCCCGCACTCAATCCACTGAGCTATGCCAGCCAGGGCCTTACTCTACTTTTTAAAAACACTTATCATCTTAAAATTATCATCTTGAATTCAATTAAATTTAATTTACTTTCTTACTGTGCCCATTGTTTACTTTCTGCCTCTTCCTGCTCACGTATAAGGTTTGTAAGGGCAGCCATCATTTTTTTGTTGTTGTTCTTCACAACCCGAGTATTCTGGTTCTTTTGTTTATCCTTTTCTGAATTCTAATTTTGTTTTACTTGGTTGTTTCCCCTCTAGTCTCCTCAACACCCTTCACACCAGTCCCTACCTCTGCCAAAATGAAGACAGATGAAGGCACATGGGAGAAAAACACCAACAGAGAACAAAAATTCTAAATGCTAAGTTAAATGTTCTTACATTTAATTCGTGTTAAATGGTATGTGTGTGTGCATGAAAGAAAATGACCCCACTAATTTTAAGATTCTGGCCTCACTCTGAGAGATATTAATTCACTACTACCTATATTGGGTATGGAAAAAATGGCAACTGCTCAGTTCATTGGCCTAATTGCATACTGTGTGGTGCCAGTCGCTGTGATGCCCCGATTTCCCGAAGATTCACCTACGTGTGCAATGAGGCAATCAGAGAGAGGCCAGTCCTCACAGGAGGCAGGCATCTGGATCAATAGGACTCTTTAACTCGCCTCTTTGTATTGGTAGACCCTCTAATTAAGTATTTTTGGAAATACTTTATAACACTTTTACCAACCAAAAGCCTTTAAATAGTCTTGTAAAATGAACTGTGTCTGTAATCAGCTATCTTGGCAAATCTCGCTCACAAACCATTAGTAATGCAGGCCATCAACCACAGTGTCAATACATGTTGAAAGAGGCTTTAGAAAAACGTCAATTTTATAATTCCTTTCAGTGGCTTACACTGAAGGAAACATATAATCTTTCTCTAAGGCTTCAAAACTGTATAAACTAAGACAGTTCAGAAGCATACTTGGGTAGGCACCTCATCATTACGGCTGACTCCTAATTTCTTTCATGGAAGCAGACCGCAAAACCATCTCATCAAAGAAGCAGGGAAAATTCAGGAATTAAATTTAAAACTAGAGGAAAAAAGCTTTTATTTTTACAGAAAGCCTGTATATATATATGTATACACACACATATATATACATATGCTTGTATAAATATATGCATATACATGTTTCTTAAATTATAACTTTCTGATGGATAAGGACAAAGGGCAAATGTAAAATTTAATCATGTTTGATAATATAAGAAGCTATACTAAAATATTTTATTAAGAATAATTGAACAGTTAAAAAGAACTTTGAAAGTAATTCCACTTCAAAGAGGTAGTGAGAAACTTGTAAACGTGACGTTGTCTCAGTTAGAATTTGTACAGTTGTTCTTTTTCTTAGAATAAAAGTGCAGCTCATAACTTGAGAGACACGGGAAGAAAACAGAAGTTTCAGAAACACTTGAGAATTATGGAAAAAATGGGATAAGATATGTATTAATGTTCGCTAGGCTAGATTTTCTCTCCCAAATAACATACGTTGAACTGCACTTGCTCTAAACCGGCATGGTGGGAGACTTCAGTTTTCCTGCCCCTGATGTGCAGAGTTTGAGGGGAGAGACGGTGGGGGAAAGGAGAGTGTCAGTCGCATCGTGCAGGACGGGGGAGCTTCACTTTCGGCAGGTTTGGTTGGGTTACTGCATACCTCTGACTTTCGGATAAGACACAGTGCCAGCGGCTTGTGGGCGAAAGTTGCCTAGGGGCCTTTCAATAAGGGCGCGACTCCAGCTTTCCTGTGAAGAATAAACTCTTTGGCTGGACCTAAAATGAGATCAGCACCCCTCTAGAGTTTACTATGTATAGCATGCTCCTCTTCCATTGGAAACCACACTTGAACAAGTATACCAAAAATTCACACACACACACACGCAGCCTGACTTTCTGGATCGAAATAAAATAAAGGTGTTCCTGAGTTTTCGGTGCAGTTTATGACTTCTCTGTGCCTCTGTGGTAGAGCTGGCTTGGGTATATCTTTGGGGCAAGGAATGAACGGTCAGCCCTAAACATTGGAATGCCGAGGTGTCTTCCATAGCATTAAGTTTTAAAGAAGGCTAAAAAGTGCAGTCACTGAAAATCATCTCCCAATTCCTACTTCTTCCATAGCATCTGCTGAAATCCCTACCATTAATCACACCTTTCTGGGTGAGACTATCTCTGTAACAACCCTGTTAAAACTCTTATCTTACTAGGAGAGCACACTAACTCGTGAGCGTAAAATAGATACTCCTGTTATCAACCACATTATATTCATGTCGATATACCTGAACCGTTAACCTATTAAACGAGCAAAATAGAATCTGAAAGACTGAAACGGGAAAAATATAAACTTTGATGTGGGAGAACTTTGAGAAGGAGAATTTTGAACATCAAAAATTAAGGGCCCTTGACTAGCTAGGGAGCTTCTTAAAATACAGGGTGAGGACGCTGTGCGCGCGCAAAGCAGAGTTTATTCTTGCCCGACCATTTATTAGCTATTCTATTGTTTTCCATGTGAACAATTGTAAAACTACTTTTGCCCCACCCTGTTTTTATGATGAGAAGAGTGGTGAAAAGGATTTTTTGAGAAACATGGAGGTGAAAACAGATGGAACAAGTTTGTCTATATCAGACTTTGCCTACGGTCAACTTGAAAATTTGAGAAGGGAAAAGGTAGATCTAATCTTGCTGTCCGAGACCTATAGTCTCTCTTTCTGTTAATACAGATACAATTTTGCTTTAAAATTTTCATTTGTAAAGAATATAGTTACTATAACTTTCTCTGTGTCATGTAATGATATGGCAATATTAAAATGTGAGTGTTCTATTCATGAATAGCTTTTCCGGTAGTTAATGAAAGTAAGTGAGAAAATAGTTAACGCAAACATGTTTTCGTATATTCAATACATTAATCAAAGTTCTCTCTTTCCTCTGCAAGACATACAGACCCGAGGCCACACAGGATATTTACTAGAGCTAATAGACTTCTTTCCAGTAAGTTCTGTGTTTTTGCTCCCACCAGTCAGAGTTGGGAACTGGACAAAAATCAGTTTGCTTTTGTTTAGATGTATGCTAGTTGTTATTGTAATTATATAATTTCATTAAATGTTGCATAAACTAATGAAATAAGTGTTGGAAGAGAAAATTGCTGTTTCTAGGAAACTAAGTTAAATGCTAAGAAAGAGTCCCTACAGACAATAAAATTCTTTTAAGAAAGGTATTGTTAACTTAGACGTGTGTGAAAAACTAAAAGATTATGATGAAAACAAGCCAAAAATCTATAAATATTCACATTATTTGGCTAATATTTTACTTTTATATATATTTTTTATTGAAACCAGTATCAGAAACCTCAGAAAATGAAATGTAGTTTAGATGAGAAAAACATGATCAAATCAATAAAATTCTAATCAGTGAAATTATACTTAAGAAAAGGCTTTGGCCCTACATTAAGGAGATTTCAGAATAAAATGAACACTTATGTGTTTTATGTTAATGTATGTAATGTTAACACAATTAGAATGCAAGCTAATGATTTTGCTTGTTTGTATAATAATGCTCACAACAGGGATGAGCAAAAGTAGGCTTACGGTTGTTCATATGTAAAATAATGCCATAATTAATAAATAATAGTACAAGAACAAACTGTGTTTCGTGGACACCTGTAAACCTACTTTTTCCCACCCTTGTGTTTGTATCAACTTGCTAATTTACATGTCAGCGTTTTTTAAATTTATTTTTATTGTATTTTTCCCATTGCTATTTAGTCCCCTTGTACCCTCCTCCCCCCACAATGACCACACTCTTGTCCGTGTCCACGAGTCCTTACTACCTTTCTGTTTGATCCCTCTGCTCTCTACACTTCCGGTCACTCCCACCCCAACACAGCTGTCAGCCTGCTCTCTGTGAGTCTGTCTCTGTTTTGCTTGCTAGTTCAGTTTGTTCATTAGATGCCACGTATGAGTGAAATCATGTGGTATTTGTCTTTTTTGCACTGGCTTATTTCACTTAGCGTAATGTCCTCCAGGTCCATCCATGTCGTCACAAAGGGTAAAATCTTTCTTTTTTACAGCCAAGTAGTATTTCATTGTGCAATACTTTCACAATTTCATTCCTCTGATGCTTAGTGATGTTGAGCATTTTCCCATATGTCTGTTGGGCATCTATCTGTATGACCTCTTTGGAGAAGTGTTTATTCCAGTTCTTTGTCCATTTTTTAAATTGGATTGTTTGGGGAGGGGGTTGGTGTTGAGATTTGTAATTTCTTCATAAATTTTGGATATTAACTCCTTATCACATGTATCGGTGAATCTGTTCTTCCTTTCCATGGGTTGTCTTTTTATTTTTTTGATGGCATCCTTTGTTGTGCAAAAACTTTTTAGTTTGATATAATCCCATTTGTTTACTTTTCCTTTTGTTTCACTTGCCTTAGGAGATATATCAGAAAAATATTTCTATGAGCAATGTCTGAGATTTTCCTGCCTATGTTTTCTTCTAGGATTTTATGGTTTTGAGTCTAATATTTAAACCTTTAATCAATTTTCAATTTATTGTTGTGAGTGGTGTAAGAAGGTAGTCTAGTATTTTTTTTCTGCATGTTATCTGTCCAATTTTCCTAATACCATTTATTGAATCAACTATCTTTAGCCCATTTTATGTGCTTGCTTCCTCTGTTGAATGTTAACTGACTATAAAGGTGTGGGCTTATCTTTGGGTTCTCTATCCTGTTCCATTTATCTATGTGTCTGTTTTTTTATGCCAATACCATGCTGTTTTGTTTACTACAGCCTTATAGTATAGTTTGATATTAGGTAGTGTGTTTCTTCCGTCTTCATTCTTCTTTCACTGGATCACTATTTCTATGCAGGGCCTTTTGTGGTTCTACAAAAATTTTTGAAATTGTTTTTAGTTCTATGAAATACATGATTGGAATCATGACAAGAATTGCATTGAATTTATAGATTGCTTTGGGTAGCATGGACATTTTGATGATGTCAGTTCTTCCTGCCATGAACATGTCATGTGCTTCCACTTATTTGTATCTTCAGTTTCTTTCTTCAGTACCTTATAGTTTTCCAAGTACAGGCCTTTTACATCCTTGGTTAGATTTATCCCTGAGTATTGTATTCTTTTGAAGCAATTGTGAATGGGATTGTTTTCTCAATTTCCCTTTCTGTTAGTTCATTACTGGCATATAAAATATGTCAACTTTTATGAAGCCCAATTCTAAGCATGCAGTGTAAAACACTGATTACTCTAGTATTGAGCAAGTTTGCGTATAATATTTAATGTTTTAAAAAGAGTTAGATCGACTGGGGTTTATAAAACAGTAAAGACTAATTCTTTATACCATTTCCTAACATCTAGTTCAGTTTGTCAGACCTGGTACATCCCAGGTTGAAGAGATGAAGATGGAGTGCTCAGTGTGTATGGGTTGTATGTGCTTAAACTTGCTGTGGACTGAATGTGTCCCCTCAAAACTTTTATGTTAAAATCCTAACTCCACAAAGTGATGTCCTTAGGAGGTGTGGCCTTTGGGAGGGAGTTAGGTCATGAGGGTGGAGCCCTAATTAATGTGATAAGTGCCCTTATAAGATGGACCCCAGAGAAGTCTCTAGCCCCTTCCGCTAAGAGAGGACACAGCAGGGAGATCTCTATTAACCAGGGAATGGGCTCTCTGCAGATATCGTATCTGCTCCCATTTGATGTTGGACTTCCCAGCCTCTAGAACTGTGAGAAATAAATGTTAGTCGCTTAAACCACCAGGTCTATGGTATTTTTGTCATAGCAGCCGCAGACTGAGACAACTGTATTACAGATGACATGATCTACCGTGATCTCTTCCACTCTAGTCTCTCAACAGAGGATGCAAGGTTCACTAACCTATGATAAAAAAAGGAAAATAAGGACAACATAGTTATTTTAAAAGTTCTAAATGTCTTCTATATTAAGGAGTGTTACTCTCGAGTAAGCCAATTTAATTGTTTTGTGTTAAAATTACCTTTTTTGGGGGATAATTAAGTTGATGGAATCTTTTGTTAATGTTTTAGGAGGTAAAATAAAAGTATGGATTCTCTGGATACCCTATATCACAGTTTCCTCTTTCGGAGGAGGGTACTTAGTGTTAGAGAGAAGGGGAGAAGGAGCTATCAGATTGCTTAGAATTGTACATGACCTGTTTTATTTAATTCATTTATATTGAATTCTATTAAAATACGTATATGAACCCATAGGGATGATGATCCAAGCAGTTGGACTCTTTCCTGTATATCTTGCCAAAGCTTGATTAACCATTGTTATATAGCCTACAAAAATAGAAACATCACCCTGGCTGATGTAGCTCAGTGGATTGAGCATGGGCCTGCGAACCAAAGGATTGCGGTTTGATTCCCAGTCAGGGCACATGCACATGAAGGAGATTTTGAACAAGTTTAGATGCTCTTGGAGGAAGGCAAATGATCAGGCTTAAGGATGGATATAGTAACTCTTAATAGATCTATGTTCTATGTTAATTCATTCTAAACTCTGTTGGCCTAGATATATGTAAGGAGGAGGGAGAGAATCAAATTGTATATTGAGAATGTGCTTCCATAAGCTTCATAGGTGAAGAGGCATCTCTTGGCACCTACACACACCCTCAGGTGGTGGTAGGAACCGTTAATCAAGATTATGTACACCATTCATATATAAAATAACTACACTCAAACATAAGACTTACGAATGATTTTCATCCTGAGACAGGAATTTCATTAGAAATAAGTGGAGAAACCAGACAGAATGGAGGCTAGGTTAATAATTGATTGATACTTTCTCATGGTTTAATTAGTATTTAAAATTACTTACAGTTCTCTTGGGAATAAAAGAGAACTAACCCTAATGCTAATACCAAAACAACAAAACAAAACAAAAACAACCTTGGCGATTCAGTAAAGGATGTTTAAGCATGCCATTCATTCTATCATTCCACAGCCTTCACGGAAGTATAACTTTTTAAGAATCACTATCAAATATTCACATGCTGTTTACATTTTTACAGGTGCTTTACAAATATTACCTCATTTAATTTTCATAAAAATTCGGAGGCAGTCCTGGTATTATTATGGTCTCATTTTGTAGGTGAGGAAACTGAAGCACAGAGAGGTTATCTAACCTCTTCGAGCTAACACAGTAAGTGGTGGAGACTGGACTCATACGCAGGCAGTCTGGCTACAGAGTCAGCGCTCCAAGCCTCTAGACATCTCTGCCTGTCTAGTAAAGGATGTCATTGTGGCTGTTGTTGTGAAGACCCACATCTTTTGGCTGCCGTCACCATCTTGGTTCCACTGAGACCACAGAAAGCTCCGATAGTGCTTCGTAAACAGTATTGTCTCTGTTAGGCGTGAAAGCTGGTCTTTCCCTTGATCTTTCTGTAAGTGATCACCTCGAAACAGATAGATCTGGGGAAACCAGAAGAAAGGAAAGAGAAATATAATATTCTGTGGGTCTATGCATTTGGCCACGCCCTCTGGAATGGTTATTCTGGTGTGAAAGGAATGATCAGTAGCCTGCCTTCCTTATTTTTTCCACTTAAACATAATGGGAAGTCAGGAACTGTTGCAGGTTATTCAGCTCAATTTTAAAGTCTGTGGCCCAACGTATTT
>PVKM010017339.1:0-26031 GCA_004027735.1 Carollia perspicillata
AGCGTATCTTGCCTCATATCGAATCACAATCCGCCACTCTCTACTTTATCTTTCACTGTTGTTCGTAATGATAATAATAACATTTTATTTTTCTTGTTTCCCCCCTTTTTTTGTTTTTAGGTTAAATAAATGTTCAATTACAGTTGACATTCAGTATTATATTGATTTCGGAGGTGTAACGCAGTGATTAGACATTTACCTAACTTACGAAGTGATCCCCCCGTAGGTCTAGTGCCCACCTGACACCATGCACAGGTATTACAATATTATTGACTCCATTCCAAGTGCTGTACTCTGCATCCCTGGGACTGTTTTGTAACGGCGGTTTGTGCTTCTTAACCCTCAACTTCTCCACTCGATCCAGACCTTAGTACTTGAATCCACATGCGGCAGATCCATTCCTCTCGAACGTTGTGGATCTTCTCATCGATGAAAATCTCCTCCTCTCAGGTTTTGCCTTTCCAAGGCCGGGAGATTTCCTCATTCATTTGGTTGTCTTCAGAAGTACTCCACCGTTTTTGCTCTGTTTGGAAAATGTTTGTAAAATATTCGGCTGCTTCGCAGGAGCTAGAGGTAGGAAATGATAAGCTCAGAATCCATCTACGACTGCCTTGTCCTTGTCATTTATACTCCACGGGCCTGTGGCCCCTCCTCACCGGCTGTGCGTGCACTGCTATCACCCCACTGACTTGCTCTGAGCCCACAGTTAAGTGAAGCCCTGGAGTCATCTGTCTGTCTGTCTATCACCTTTCCCAAGTAACTGAAAACGTTTAAGGGCAGGCCCTAGAGATTTTCCTATGGGGAATCAGTAACCTCAGCCTTGGAACCAGCACCTACCGTTTAGGTTGTTTAAGTCTTCAATTGTGTTCAATCGCCACTTCCAACCAATCTAAACCTTTTTCAGTATGTTGGCCAAAATCATGCAAGACTGTAACTGTTGCCTTGAGACAATCTAGACGCGGGATGTCTCCAGCAGCCTTCTCCCTTACCAATCTGCTACGTTGGTCTGAAGGAAATGAGCACAGCCCGTCTTCCCACATTCTAGTAATTGCCACTTCCTTTTCCCTGTTGGCAAACCGTCTTTTAATGCTTGTGGACAAGTCGAGAATTTGTGAGCTGCACTGTCCTTAGTCACATGAGGTGTGCGGCATTTTTCTGTACGCTTTCAAATTTCAATCAAAACAATATGTGCACTAGAAACTTCCATTTATTTGGGAAGCCTTTTATATTCTCTGTGGGAGACTAGAGCAAGAGTATTTTCACCCAGAGCAGTACCATCATAACCCCTCCCGGGGTCCCTGTCTCTCCGTGAGGGATATGGTTTTTTCTTGGCTTATGCCTTTTCTCTTCCTGGTAGACGTGTGTCCACTAACACAGATATGATCTGGTCAGCAGGTGAACGTGTTAGTCTAGTAGTTTACAAGGTACAATTCAGGAACTTCTGAGCAATCCTGGTGCTAGTTCTCAGAAGGGTTGTCACTTATAAATGGCAATACATATTTGCACAGGTTGGTCACAAATAGACAAAACTTTAATAAAACCCAGAGCTTGGATTACCATTTCGTGAAAGTAGACACCGTTCATTTCTAATTCCAGGGAGGGGCGTTTATTTTGTTTTTTTTTAATAAGGCCACGTCACATTCTGTCGCTCATTAAATCAGTGGTTTGGTCTGGATGGCCCCTCTGGAATACTCAGACTCTGGAATTACATGAGTCTAAACTTTGAGAAGGGAAGGATATTTCAGATCGTTTAAAAATACACAAACACACACTCGTGTGCATGTGTCCCCACGTACAGTGATGCACTCCGAATGTGGCGGTTAGGTTGTGACACCGTCCGTTTCTTGGTTGTGCTATTATACTATAGTTTTGCAAGGTATTCCCATTAAGAAAAACTGGGCGAAGGCAAAAGCATTAGACATATCTGTATGATTTCTCACAAACACTTGTGAAGCTACAGTTTTCTCAAAATAAAAAGCTTTTAAAAATTACACCATAGCCTGTTATAACAGGACTCTGGAAGCAATGAACCTTTCCGAAACTCAGTTGCCTTGTCAGACTTCAAGTGGGAGTGTGAGTTCCTACCTAAAGGGATTGGTGGGAGGATTATATGAGACAGTGTGTAGACATCTCCCATGGTTCCTACTCCATGATAGCCTTCAACACACGTTGGTTACTTTCCCCTGTGCTTCCTGCCCTTGGTCTTAGGGAAGAAACTAGGGCAGACAGGCTTGCTACATAGGGTTCTCCTAGAAAAGCCACATGGCCTGAAGCTAGAGGCAGTTTAGAAGCAAACTTGAGGACGCTGAACCTCATAGCAGTGCAGTGAGTAATGCTGTTGCATAACGCTTGCAAATCGCCAGGCGGATCAGCTAACGTGGTTTGGCACAGCTGACCGATAAAACCAGGCAGCTTCCAAGCCCAGCCCGAGCCAGGGAGTCCCGGCCGGCCGAGCAGCCAGCGTCGAATCCGGAGTGACTCCATGGGCCTCAGAGCTTCGGTGTTGCGATTGCCTCAGACGTGCTGTAAATCTGTGTGAGTGGAAAAAAACAAAAGTGATTTCTTTCTGGCTGATCCCCTGCATGACTGTCCCCAAGGGGCCTGGAACAGCTTTCTTTCCCTCGACAAATCCTTAATCACATCTCCTGAATATGAGTTTTCCAGGCAGCTGCGCGGATGAGAGATAGGGAGAGATGAGGGAGAATAGACAGACATGCCTCGGTCCTCGGGATGTGACCGCCGAATGAATGGCCAAGATGTGTCTCCCACATGTTTCCCGAAATGTTTCGACTTTCCCAGGGCTCTGTCGTTGCCCTTGACCTGACGAACGTTTGCAGCAGCGAGAGGGGGAGGAACTCAGAAAGCAGCCTCGCCAGAGTTTTTAAGGACACCGAGGCGAAAGGGGGTTTGGGGACGGAATTATACTTTTTAAATGATTTGGGCAGGTTCTGGGGCACTCCACTGATCACAGTAAGTTGTAATCGAATAGGAGTAATCTCAAAACCTGTACCTCAAAATCCAAAGCAAAGTACAAGTTAGGAAAGGCTTAGATGAAGAAGGGTTTTATAGGAGAAAAGGTATAGGGATTTTATTTGGCTACAGAAAGTTATGCGTCAACAGTACGATGTGGCTGTAAAAAAAAAAAAGAGGTTAGGGACCTGGAAAAAGAAAATAATCTTTCTACCTTACATAATTTGCAGTAGTTAGACAATACTTGGAGTGGTATATTCAGGCTAGGGGCCAAATTTAAGAAAGATATTGGTACATTAGAATTGGTCACTAAAGGAAGGAAGGAAAAAGAAGGGCTGAATTCAAAAACTCCAAAAATTCCATTCTTTAAAGAATGGTTGGAGGAAAATAAGGCTATTTAGCTCTCTTTTACAGTTACCATATGGCGGAGAAAGAAACGTCTATTTTGCTCCGAAAGACGGAAATGGGATTAATCAGAGAGAGTTCATGGAAACAGATTTTGGCTCTGTAGAAGGAAAAATTTTCAAATAATTAGAGCAGTCCAGTGACGAAAAGGACCGTTTCATTAAATTGTGAGGTTCTTGTCACTGGAAATACTCCAGCCAAGGCTGGACGAGTGTCTGTCTGGGGTTCTGAAGGCCCTCAGCATTGAACGTGAGCTGGGGGTCGGTGACCTTTAAGATTACTTCTAATTCCCACCGTTTATGATTGAAGTAAGCACGAATGCCAAGGTCACTTATGACATGCCAGAGCCACTTTTTCAACTCTTGGCTCCGATTCTGACCAGCTGTGTGACCTTCAGCTAAGAAATGAACCATTTCTTCTTGCAGTTTCCTCAACCAGAAAGCGAGGGAGCTGGATTTGACGTTGTCTAGGTTCTGCCCCGCACACCTGTCTCCTGCAGCATCCTCACAGTCACAGCACATTTGGAAAGTAGAGTTTGAGTTGCGACCTGCCATTTTTCCAAAGTCTGCTTGCAGGGAGAAGGCTTTTAAAGAACAAATACCATTGTTGATTCTGGGGCCATTCAAACGAAGTCTCAGTTGTTTGTTGGCAGGAGAGTGGGTGATTGTGACCCTGGAATCCGCTCCCACGAGACCTGTGGCAGGAAGTTGATCAAGTAACTGGTAATCTGCTTCCTCTCAAACACCTGTGCTTTCTGGCTGGGCTCAGCAATGCCTTTGCAAACAACTTAGAAGAAATGAAGATCATATTACCATTGCAACATAGTTGTACATTTTGCAAAGCAAGCCTTTGTCCTTTATTTCCTCAACAATCTAGCTGTGGCTGTCGAACGGTGTTTATAATCATAAAAACCAGTATCCATAAAGCAACGCACCACGTGGCAGATGGTGTTCTTAAAGTTTTATATAAATTTATTTAATTTGTTTATAAGCTGAAAATCAAACGATGAATCAGTAGATTAGATCCTTCTTCCCCTCTGGAAAAGGATTAGTTAAAATCCATTAAAGTCTGTCTTAACGGTAAGGAGTGCAGAATTCGAATCCACGCCCTCATTCTTGCCGGCATTACCGCTGCTGTTCAATTACTATCATTTCTTCTGTGGTCCATTTGATTACCAATACTTTTCTTTGGCTATGTGAAGGTGCCCTTCCCTCCCACACCACTGCATTCCAGCACTTCTATTTCTTCTTAGACGACACTCTGACTCCCATATCATTGTCTCAAATCTGTTTTCTTCGGTTATTTTTTTTCCCAACAATCTCTGGTGATGCAAGCTGCAGTGGGAGTGTCATCATTTGTTTTGATATAGAGTATGTACAGGATTGCGGATACCTCCTCCAGTTACTGAGATCACTAGGGCAAGAAATAAGTACACCTATGCTTCTTGTAAGGACGGAAGCATTTCAGACTTCATTCCCAGGCTCACAGGTCTCGCAACACTTTCCCCAATCCAACTGCCACAATTTATTCCATCTCTGTTTCCTGAGGTTGGGAATGAAGACAGCTGTTAAGAATAAGAGCACATGAGTCCATCTTGAACCTCAGTGTGATCATTACAGTTTCCATCTCAGTGGGCAAAGCCCCTCCCGTGTCGTGAGCCCCACACCACAGCCCACTTACTGTCAATTTTATACGAAGACCTTAATTTTTGTTTTCCAAACCTCTAAGATTAAAGATTAAATCAATTGCTGAACCAGAAAAAAAAATAGCTAGGAAGAAAATGCTTCAGCTTAAAAACTTGAGTCTTGGAACATGCTTTTAAAACTCTGATTTAAATTCTGACCACATCTCTATGGTGATATTAGAAATATCAGCCCTGGCTGGTGTAGCTCAGTGGATTGAGCACCGGACTGCAAACCAAAGGGCTGCCGGTTCGATTCCCAGTCAGGGCACATGCCTGGGTTTCAGGCCAGGTTGGGAGGCAACGACACATTGATGTTTCTCTCCCTCTCTTTCTCCTTCCCTTCCCCTCTCTCTAAAAATAAATAAAGTATTTTGAAACAAGAAATACCAGTTACTGTTCCACATTTTCGAAGATGGAGCTGCAGGGCTTCTTTGGTGCCCTCACTGTGAAGAATTGTGCTTGGACTCTTATAGAGGCAATGCCTCAAATTTTATCTTCTCTTTCCTGTGACCTGATAGACCAATCTCAGAAGAGTCAACCACTGCCTATTAAGTGACCGTCACCTTTCAGAGCAGACTGACCCTTATTTAGGTCTGCTCAGTTCCCGCATGAGCCATTGAACCTGCGACTGTCTCAAGCCCGAAGGTGCCCAGGGAATCAGCCGACAAAGCAAAGATTGCCGGGAAAATGCAGATCCCGTGTGACTGGCCAGAGAACTTCCTGCCCTACACGGGCAGCAGCAGGAGGCAAAGAGACACACGCAGCTTGGAGTCACTTCATTCTGCCCACTTTGTTTCCCCTTTCTACAGTTTGATTTCTTTGTTGTTAGATGATATTGTTTTCATAATTCATTTCCTGCTAAGATATGTGTAACTCTGTTATCACCGTACCCTCCAAGAGCTGGTGTTATGTGTTGGAAATTGGCTCGGTCAGTTTGGACTGTGGTAACAAAAATGCCGTCGTCTCGGAAGTCCAAGATCAAGGCACTGGTAGATCCAGTGTTTGGAGGGGCAGAGGGGCACAGGGGAAGGGAGGGAGAGAGAGAGACATCACATTTCCTTTCATAAGGGCACTAACCTGGGCTCTACCATCATTACCCAGTTACCTGCCTTTGGTTCCATCTGCAGATGCCATCACACCGAGGACTAAGGTTTCAATACGTGAACGTGGGTGGACAAAAACACCCCATCCACAGCAGAAACGAAGACATGTGCATGTGCGCCATGACTTGTGGAATTCTGGGAAGGCCATTCAGCCACAGTTAAAATCCTAGCATTAGACATTAATTTCTTTCTGCTGGGATATTACCTCTCAGATACGACACCTTTCAAAATTCACTATGCTTGCAAGCGTGAACCCATACGGTTCGTGTGTGCGGCAGTACAGTGTGGTCATTAGAAACAGGCTCTGCAGTCAGACAAACTGCCCGAATTCACATCCTTACTAGTTGTATGACCTTGGGCAATTAATTCATCTCTCTGTGTTTTGGGTCTCGTCATCTGTAAAACAGGGATGGTAACTTCTTAGAGGTTTTCCTGAGGCTGCAATGAAACACCTAATGAGCTTAAAAGAACAATAGCCTGCTCTGTACCTGTTCGCAAGGATCACTCTCATTTGCATAAATCAGCATACGGTATCCGTGTCCTTTTGACAGTAAGCTGGTGTCACGTCACAGAGAAACTGGAGTTTTGTTCAGGAACCTGGGAAGGAATGGAGACCATGGGCACAAGAGGGGCCTCGTTGAGGAAGGGCGGGCCCCAGCGTGAGGGGTTGCAGTGGGTCGTGTAAAGCCACCAGGTGCCTGAGACGGAGAAGCAATTAAGAGAGAGAGAGAAAGAGGGACGGATCCGCCTGTAGTCCTAGCAAGTACGCCCGGTAACTGATAGACTTCATCAGCTAATATGGTGAGCAAGTGACGTGATGCGTACACCTGCAAACGAACTGCGAATTCAGTAGCTGCTTAATTTTTCTGTCTCGTAATTCTGCTCCTTGAAACAATCAGGTAATGCTAGATTTCTGAAACAGTACACGTGAAGAACCACAGACACGTGTAAAATAAAGTATTTTTCTTTGCTACATGCCCTCGCCTCTCTTTCTTTTAGATTACATGAAGCAGACAACGTTTGAAGCCCAGGCCTTTTTAGAAGCGGTGCAGTTCTTCCGACAGGAGAAGGGTCACTATGGCTCGTGGGAGATGATGACTGGAGATGAAACCCAGGTAACACGGGGCTCAGGGCTTTGGATCTTGTTCTCTGCCTGGGAGGGAGGAGGTCAGGGTCATAACGAACTATCAGACAGACAAAGTTGCAAGACTGGAAGACACAAAATCAAAGACCATGTCTCTCGTGGTCTAGAAAGTGATCGTCAGCCTCTTTCATCTCATGGCACACGTGCACTAATTGCTGAAATTCTGCAGCACGCCAAAAATATATATCTTTTGCCAATTGGACAAAAAATAGGTATAATTTTTAATGAATCATTTTTGGCTATTGTCATGTTGGCTGTTGTCATTTTTTTTTTTTATTCGAGTCTCAGGGAAGAGAGGGCAGCGCCCCTGACTGAATCGTTGGGGACTGCATGTTCTAAGCATTCTTGCACACACCCGTGTGTGGCGGCACACTGGCGTGCAATCGCTGGTCTAGAAGCACGTGGTCTGCACGCCCACAGCTGGGCGCCCACTCGAAAGACCGCTAGCCGGGCATGAAGCAGGGCAGCCCAAACACTGCACGGGCTATCAGAAGGACGGCTTCTCCTCCTCCTGGAAAAGGGGTTATTCTCTCCGATGACCTCCTGCCTTCCAGCGTGGAAGCAAATGTGGACGGCGTGGTTGAGTGAAAAGTCTGTGGTGGGGGTTTGGGGCGGCGGCCTCGGGTTAAATCTCCCCACGTTATTTCACCTCTTCCAATGTCAGGTACCTCCTCGGGAGGAAAGACACACTTCGGCTCGCAGGGTTGGGAGAAGTAAATGAGGTGTTTGGGAAAACAATTTGGCGTGCGGTTGTCTTTGTCTTTTGAATGATTGATAAGTGAAGTCTTGAAAGGAGACACATTGTAAGAGCACGAGATGGTTTTCATTTACAGTTTCTAGTTTTCCTTTCTCTGTGGCGCAGTCTCATTTTTTATGACCTTAATTAAATGCCAGTCGCAAGCTTAATGCCATGACCGGGTCCCCGGGACCGTGTCACGAATCTCTAATGAAACCGTGTTTCACGATGTGAGCCCGTCCTACACGAGGATGACGGTCACCGAGCCGATTCGGCTGCTGGGAGGGAGGGAGGGAGGCTGGGCACGGCCATTGTTTAATTAGAGGCACACAGGAATGGTACTTATTCATTTCCCCTCGTCTTCCAGAGTGCCTCTTGTGGGGGCCAGTGGAACTTGTGATTAGGGGACAATACTTGGAAGATGCCAGATGGTGCCTTGCCTGTGGATGGTTATTAAACAGCCACAGCCGAAAACACTCTCAGGATAACGGGGCTATTCTTTATTGTTTTACCATGTGACTCAGAATCCTTTTATTCTTTTCCAGTGGATTCTAAACTCCTTTATTTCCTGCCCTGAGACTTATTCAAGAACGTTAACCAATTATTTTTTTAAACAGTATTTTTAAACGTTGGAGGAGTGAGTGCCTTTTTTAATAAAGATTCTATTTATTTGTTTGTTTGTTTATTTATTTATTTTTAGAGAGGGGGAAGGGAGGGAGAAAGAGAGGGAGAGAAGTTTCAATATGTCTTTGCCTCTCGTGCTTCCCCTCCTGGGGGTCTGGCCTGCAACCCAGGCACGTGCCCTGACTGGGAATCGAACCGCGGTTGTTTGGTTCGCAGGCCTGCGCTCAACCCACTGAGCCACACTAGACAAGGCAAGAACTTTAACCAATTCTTGGTTTCTGATATTTTGGGGAAACACCTCCATTTATTAATCTGAGAGGACTAACGGCTAATCGTGCTTATGTCAGAAAGGAAACAAAAGGATAAGGGAAGGCTGAAGTATCTCAGCCCTGAATGTTCTGTCATATGAACAAACGTATTTAGTAGACTTGCCAGAATTTCCATGCCTCCGTGCAATACCGTTTAATGTTCATAACCTAATTCTATCCGTCCATCTTACCGTTCTCATGAGGTGGGTGGAGCAGTTATTGTTATTCTCATTTTGCAAATGAGAAAATTTAAGCAGGCATCTAGCTGTTCAGCAGCTTGCCCAGTTCCATTCATTCGACGACTGTTTACTGAGCCCCCCTACTCCAGGCCCTCTGTCGGGGGGGCCAGTGACCCAGAGGCAGGCAGGGCAGGTGGGTCCCTGTGCTGGGGAGCTGATTGTTTCAGGGCCCCACACTGAAGGGACAAAGGACACTGGAAATGATAGCTCTGACTCCTACTCCCACGGAGGTTCTGCACCAACCGTGGGAATGCACCAAGTTACATGATTACTTAGCTCCTTGAGCCTGGCCACGCCACTTGCATCATTTTTTTCTTCCATTTCAAATCGCATGTCGGTTCCCATTCCTTCACCATTGAAAGCAGGCACTGAATCAATCGGTCCTTTCCGGGGGTTGAGTATTGAGTTGGCTGTGTTTGCTTTGGGCTGACATGCGTGCAGTGCTCTGAGGTGCGAGAGAACTGAATGACTCATCCCTGCCCTCGGTGAGGCAAGGCGTACCTGGAAACGTCCAGAGAACAGGCAGCATTAGAAGCGCGTGCGGGTGCACAGTGGGCCTGTGCGTAGACGGACCTCTCAGAGCTTCCGCACAGAGCAGATGCGGGAGGGTGCTCATTTGGCAGTGTCCCAGTACCCTAACTGGGAAAGCAAAGCACACGCCCGAGATCAGTGAGGCTGGCGTTAGCAAGTGGTCCAAGAAGTCGTGCTCCTCCTGGAACCTGAGCGTCTGTGGTCAGATCATAGATTCCTAAACTGTGGGTGGTGGGCATGGGGGTGGCGTTTCAGGACCACTTGCCCAGCGTCCTCCAGGGGAAGAGAAAGAACCTTCGGAGAAATTAATTGGCTGAAGTTGAAGTCGAAAAGCCAGTCTGTGATGGAGATGCATTTTGAGCCATGTCAGGCTGTCCTTGGGAATCCGGTGAAAGGAAGTGGCTTCCAGAACTCTCCCTGTGTGGGGCCTGGTGAGGGTGAGCTTCCCCGTAATCTCGTACACACGGAGCTGAAGCACATCTATCCTCGGACTCACACAAAAAAAGAGGACAGGGCCCCTACGTGGCTGCCGAGTAGTGAAAGAATGTGGCAAGGCATTACTGGCTTGAGAATATGACATCTTTTGTTTAAAGCACTGCACTGATTTGCACTGTTTCTGCTAAGAATTGAATCGTAAAGCCATCCTAACCCCCTTCACCCGAGGGGCCTGTATTTCGATTTTCCTCATTGTGACTTTATTATCTTCTTAGTCGTGACTCACAAAGCAAGTATGGCAGGCCCTCCTGGCCACGGCGATTTCAGGCACGTGTCCAGGCAAAGCAAAGGTCCTAGACGAACTTGCCTGACAGACTGTTAATACAAAATATCCGTGCGGGTGAAAATATAATAATTCCTCCTTATTTGCAGTTTTGCTTTCCACAGTTTCGGTCACTCGTGGTTGACCATGGTCTGAAAATACCGAATGGAAAATTCCAGAAATAAACAATTCATACGTTTTGAATGGCGCACCGATCTGAGTAGCGTAATGAAATCTCTTGCAGAGTCCCACTTCATTCTGCCTGGGACGTGAATCATCCTTTTGCCCACTGTGTCCCCACTGTGTCCCCACTGTGTGTGTCCTCACTGCATGTGTCCCCACTGTGTGTGTCCCCACTGTGTGTGTCCCCACTGTGCTCCCCATCAGTCATGAAACAGCTGTCTTGGTTGTCAGGTCAGCTACCAGAGAGAGAGAGAGAAACAGAGAGACCACATTCACATAAACTTTTATTACAGTACACTATTATAACCATTCCATTTTATTATTTGCTTACCACAGGTATGCATGTATATCATCTACAGTTTCGGGCATCCCCTGGGGGTCTTGGAATGTATTCCTCACAGATAAGGAGGGACGACTGTATTTGTACACCAGAACATATATTTTTTGTCCTGGCTGGTGTGGCTCAGTGGATTGAGCACCAGCCTGTGAACCAAGGGTTGCCGGTTCAATTCCAAGTCAGGGCACAAGCCTGGGTTGCAGGCCAGGTCCCAAGTAGGGGACCATGAGGGGCAACCAAACATTGATGTTTCTCTCCCTCTCTTTCTCCCACCTTTCCCCTCTCTCTAAATATAAATTATATATATTTATATATGTAAATATACATATATATTTCTACTTGTGAATATAAATGTGTCATTGGAAAGCACTTTGCAAAGTGTAAAGATCTAGTTATTTGTTATTTGCCTTTAAATTAAGCCCCTGGGCCGAGAGAGCAGCATCCCCACAGAACAGGGGGCTTCAATCCAAGAAAACTCCTCCATATTTTTTTTTGGCCTTGTCCCTAGGTGTCAGGGTTAGCGGAAGCCACACTTGGCCCCGCCCTGTGGCTGACCCTCAGCCCCCCGCCCTTGCAGCCCACTCTCATCCCCTCCTTTTGTTCCTAGATATGTTTCCTTTTCGATTGCTTACGTCATAAAAATAGAACAAAATCGCTTGGAACATTACATGGGAAACACTAAAAGAAAACCATAAGCCCACGCAAATGGAACATGTACTTTCTTTGGCCTTTGTAACATTTTCGTCTTTTCAAACCCATTTCAGGCTTCTGCTCAGATTTAAACCAATCTCTCTGCAAATGGATGAATTGGTGTAATTAATATTAGTCGGGCAATTATCTTGAATTTCACACTTTTCAACTGAGATAATATTTCCCACTGGCTTTAAGTTCTGGCCTCAGTCTCCGTATGCTCTGAGCGCACTCTCCACACACCACACTCTCATCCCTCCTGGGCAGATGTGTTCCAAATGAGAACGGACTGCACTGAGCCGGGTGGGGGCCAAGGGTTATTAATTACCCACTTCTTGTTGGACCTCCTGATTTCCGTGGTTCTTTCCTCTTTGTTTTTTTAAAATTTATCTTTAGAGGGGAAGGGAAGGAGAGAGGGAGAGAAATATCAATGGATGGTTGCCTCTCATGCATCCCCTGCTGGGAACTGGCCTGCAACCCAGACATGTGCCCTGACTGGGAATCGAACCGCGGTTGTTTGGTTCACAGGCCTGCGCTCAATCCACTGAGCTACACCGGCCAGGGCTGCATATGTCAAGTTCCTAAGTTCCTCAAAATGCTGGTTCACCTTTTGGCTCCCCCCCCACAGAGAACGGTTAAGAAAGTCAGAAAGGTCCCCACCAATGGATTACCAGGACTAGCGGAGATCTTGTGTCCCTTATACTCTGTCACCCCACTGAGTTCCACATCACAGATGACAGGCCCCCCCTCGACTTGCTGCACTGACCCCAGCAACCGTCTCTCCCAGGAACCCACAGGCACACGGGGGGGTCTGGATGGCTTGCCCCCCTCCACACGGGGAGTGTTCCTCTTCAGTTCAGCTCAAGGGTCACACCCCCCGTGGCAGACCCTGAAGAGGGGCCACATCTAATGAGTTCATGAGTATTTCCACTAGCAGGTGGCTGACCGATGACCTCAGAGAAAATCTGTCTTAATTCCCCCAGTTTAATTTGAATTTCTATGAGGTCAGTTATCTTGGACAAATATTATCGTAAGTGCACGGAGCAGCTGTCAAGTGATTCTGTCGCGTTGTGCCTCCCTCCATTCCCCCAAATGATGCTCGTTTTTTGTGAGTCTTGGTCTGCAGCCTGACCTTGAAAGCTGAGCTGTGAGCCCTAAAAGGCTCATGGCAAAGTACCTTTGAACAGGAAGACTCCTCCAATTTTGCGGGGGAGGGTGAAGAAGGAAGGGCCAGTGTAACTTGGAGTTTTCTCTGGGGACATGTGGAGTACTGCTGATTCAGCAGAAGCACTTTCATCGAACCAAGCAGTATTTTAGGAGAGACGTAGGATCAATTTAAAAAATCACCCTGAAAACTTGAGACCTCCCCATGTATATCCTGCCCACCCCACAATATCTAGTTATTCCAAAGCATCTGTTAACCCCTACTTTTTCTGACCTTTCGAGAGAATGGAGGTGGGGTTCAGAGGACAGTCACGTCAAAGACATGAAGACACTCAGATCCCAAGGGAACAATGGTCCCAGCGGCCACAGACCGGGACTCAAGGCACCACAACCACGCCTGCCCCCTTTTACCATTTGGCTAAGGATGCCCTCAACCAGAATTGAAGTTTCCCCTCTTTTCCTAAATGCACTAGCTTCTTCTAATTTACACATGAGAAGTTTGAGTTTGAGGAATGTGTCCTTTCTGATGGGAAAACATTGGCAGACGTTATTGCTCCTTGTGGATGTTGAAGAATGGTTAGCACCTAGGATTGTCTTAGTTGAGGTTTCCGTGGCCTGGGGCCCCGAGGAAAACTACTGACCTAACAGGTTTCACGTAGCTCAGGCCAGTCTTCTGTAGCCAGGATGGGCACGCATGATGACATCGTCAGTCACCGTGATGCTCAGATCTCGTCGCCACCAACTTACAGACTTGGGGGCTCTCTTCCTCTTCCCCTCGGCAGATCCTGAGTCACCTGGTGATGGAGGAGCTGCTGCCAACCCTGCAGACAGACCTTCTGCCTAAAATGAAGGGGAAGAAGAATGACAGGAAGAGGGCCTGGCTCGGCGTAAGTGATGGCTTTGCCCTGCGTCTGTGCTACCCCCAATAAGCGTCCTTTCCCTTCTGTGTTTAGGGTAGCCTTTCTTTTTAAAAAACGAATCCCTTCCCTGGTGCAGAACAGACTACCTTGAGCTTGCTCAGTCTTACCTACATGAGGACTAATCCAAACAGACTCTGACTTTGAAAGAAAAATCAGAATGTGTGTGCAGTTTGGTTTAAGTTGCGATGAGCTGGGATTAATCCTCCTCCCTGCACGGGGCCCGTCAGGCTCTGACGGAGCCCCAACTCACCTGTGGGTCCCCGCTGCAGCTCCTGGAGGAGGCCTACAACCTGGTCCGGCAGCAGGTTTCAGAAGGACTAAGTGCCTTGAAGGAGGAATGCAGAGCGCTGACCAAGGGCCTGGAAGGCACCATCCGTTCCGACATGGATCAGATCGTGAACTCGAAGAACTTTCTAACTGGGAAGATCAGAGGTTAGTGGCGATAATTCGCATCTGCTAACAAAACAGGCTGGCTTCTTCACTCAGGGCTGCATTGCATAGTTTAGAATTCGTGGTTTCAGGGGAGAACTGAGCTGAGGGAAGTGGGAAGAAGTGGTAACAGTGGTAACAGGAGCTTGCTTGGAGCTGCTAAGGGCCTGGCCCTCCCAGGGAAGCTTCAGTGAAACCAGGTGCAGGAAACTTTGCTT
This sequence comes from Carollia perspicillata, assembly GCA_004027735.1. Classification (NCBI taxonomy): domain Eukaryota; kingdom Metazoa; phylum Chordata; class Mammalia; order Chiroptera; family Phyllostomidae; genus Carollia; species Carollia perspicillata. Next base: position 14,443 of record PVKM010017339.1, read on the forward strand.
CTTGCCTTGGGCGGTGCCTCTGGATTCTGAGGCTGCCGCCTGCACCTCCCCTGTTGGAGCATGTCTTGCACTGAACAGTCATGGCTTAGGACCCAGGTTCATGGTCATTCTGAAATTTCAGTGAGATGCTTTTCAAATAGGTCTTCTCTCAAAGTTAACGGATAAAATAATTCCTTATTCTCCTGGCAAAAAATGTTGGATGTTGGGAGCAAGCCAGCCATTTGTAGAACTCGTAGATGGTTTCTTATTTGAATCGTGCATCTGAAGGGCTTTTTCCCTAATAATTCTATGACTTGCCTAATATTTCATATCCCAACTATTTATGAGTTAAACATAATATTAATAGGATCGATCATCTTCAGTTGTCCGAATACAAGGCAGTATGGTCCTCTACAACTCTGTGAAATATATCTGTGAAGTGAAATAAGAATGTGACCAATCATCTCACTGGAGGCGAGTTATTCACCAATAAAAACGTAAGAAGTGCACTTGAAGTGTAGTTCCGTTTCTGCGCATGAGGATGTGGCCTGGGTCCAGCCATCGGACATCTCTGGGCCTCAGTTTTCCCATCTGTACAATGGAGGACTGGACAGCTGGATGACCATAAGCCCCCTTTTCAGTTTGGCGCTGCTATGACGAGCCCGTGTGACTTCCCGAGCTCCCCAAAGCCAGCCTTCCAGCCCAGCCTCAGGCTTCTTTCGTGGGATTGCTGCTTCCAAACCCTGCCAGTCGTCAGAATTACCTGGGCACTGAACAACAATGACAAAAATAATAATGACGCAGACTGCCATGTCCTTGCCAGGCTTCCTGAAGCAGAGTCTTTGCCGCGCTCTCCCTCTTCTCATCAAAGGGTGGTTTTGCCTCCGGGAAGAGGGAGTATGGTTGGTTACATTTGTTTCCATCCCCCTTTCTGGTTTCCGCCGCTCTTTCCATTTTTTGTCACTGCTCATGCTGTCCTTGATTACCGGAACCAAAAACGGTGTTTTTTAAAAATTGGGAATGGGCACGGGAGGTGGGGTAACAAACTGAGGGGAATTTGTTTTCCATTTGCCCAAGAAAAGACTGTACTTGAGTTTTTAAGAAAGCCTCTTGAGGAAGGGAGAGGGGAATTTGAATTGTATTGATTGATTCTTAGAGAAATGAATTCAAATGTAATCTATTGTTGTATACAAATGATTAATCATTAGTTCGTTTTTATTGGTGAATAACTAATACAATGCCATGTGTCCATTATACCTCAATTTAGAAAAACTTCATGAATTGTGTTTTTAGGAGGCGAACTCCGCAGGTACAGTGACAGTGATTGATGGGTCACTGGCATTTTTTTTTTTTTTTTTTTTGCATTAGGCGTGGCGCGTGTGTAGGGCCAAGCGGAAGAACTCCCTTCGCCCCAGCAGAGGCAGGCTGAGGCAGTGGAGAGGTCCTGTTTGTGTCCATTTTCGCGGCACCCGTGGTTTTCTTTTCTGGCGAATGCCAGTGCGGAGCTCACAGTGCTGGTCTGCAGCGCCCTTCGAGCTTGCTGGGCCGCGGCTCCGTGCGGCGACCAGCCCGCTCTGGCCCGGCCCAAGCGCGCTTGAATCCGACTTTGCCGTAAGTCACGGTTTCCTGGCTCTTTCCTCCCGCAGCGATGGTGGCCCAGCCAGCAGAGAAAAGCTGCGCGGAGAGCGTGCAGCCGTTCCTGGCGTCCATTCTGGAGGAGCTCATGGGGCCCGTGAGCTCGGGATTCAGTGAAGTACGCTCGCTCTTTGAAAAAGAAGTGGACGAACTGAGCCAGAGCTTCCAGACCAGCAAAGACGGAGCCCAGCTGAAGGAGGTGGGACGGGAAGCCAAGGAGCTCGGTGTGAAGGGTCTGCCCGGGGCTGCCTTTTCCATGCGCTGTATCCGCATTCACCTCTTCTTTCCTTCCCTCCCTCCTCCCAGGGCCCCTCCCTTCCTCCCTTTCCTGCATCTGCCGTCCATTCACCCCCCAACCTGCTCATCCGTCCATCTACCCTTTCACTTATTAATGGTTTTAAGTTGCAAAAATAATCACCTGCATATATATATATATGCAAAATGAATCACCCATGCCCACCTGACCCTCGTCCACCTCCAACTCCTAGGCCACCTCCCCTCCCAACTCCCTGAATTAACTAACATAAGCAGCTTAGAATGTGTTTTCACGTACTTTTTCTTCATTCATACAGATATACAAGCATATAGCCTCATTTATATAAATATTGTTGGTTGGTTGGTTGGTTTCTGAAAATATAGACTCATGGTAAAAACCAATGTTTCTCAAAGTGTGGCCCTTAGACCAGCAGCGGCATCCTCACCTGCCTGTTCACCATGCAAATTCTTGGCCCCGCCCCCAAACACCTACCGAATCAGAAGCTCCGGGGGTGGGCCCAGCAGTGCATTCTAACGAGACTCCCAGAGGGTTGATGCAGCCTGAAGTGTGAGAAGCCCTGACAGACACAACCTGCCCACTTGGTTTTACACTTGACACATGATGGGCATCCCTGCCAGTCAGTGGATAAGACCAGTTATGTCTGTTCCTTTTCCTTTCTTACTTCTCCGTGCATACCCACACATGGCAGTGGCATCAATGATATCGTTTGTATCTATTTTGAGGTTTCGTAACACAACCTTCTTTTTAAACGTGCCTTTACTCTCGCTCCTCCCCACACACCATCCACCGCCCCTCGAGTAATCAGTGTCCACAGCTCGGCATGTGCCACGCTGTGACTCCCCAGGCTTTATAGCCTGGACCACGCACACATCCACAGGCTATAGTTTTAGATTGCTTGGTCTTAGCAAACGGGGATTATATTCCCTAGACTACTGTGCTTATCAGCATTCTCCCTCAAAAACGCCCCATGGAACCGTTTCCAACTTGACTGTTCTAGTTCTAAATCATTCGTGGTCATGGCTGCGTACCATTGCAAGTATGATTTAGTCAACCGTCCTGAGGCTGCCTCCATAGAGCAAAGCTGTGACAAGTAACCTCGTAACGTACATCCTCACACCTGATGCTTCCCTTTCTGCAGGGTAGGTTCCTAAGACAGGACTGGTAGGCGGAAAGGTAGGTTCATCCCTCACGTTAACAGATGTTGCCATTTGCACTCCCTTTAAAAAGGGATTTAAAATCCACCTTTCCACCAGCTGTGTATGGCGGAAGACCCCCTGCCCTGCCCCATATTCCCATCAGAAATAAGTCTTATCGCTGGTTTAAATGTTCACCAATCTGCCAGGAGTGAAGTGGCAACCCATTCTTCCTCTCTTGTCTGCTTAGTTGGTGTTTCTTAAAAATAGTCACGTGACCTGTTTTGTGACGCGGGGCAAGTGCGACAGAATGTTTGGATCATTGACTCCATGTTAGGGGGGCTGTCTTACCAGACACTTCTTAAAGGGGGTGATACTTTCCCGTCACAAACACGGTGAGAACGAGCCCCCTTTAAACTTCTGTTCAGAGCAATCGGGAATGCAGACTGACCTCTGCTCCTCGCCCTGGAAACGAGACAGGACATCCTGGGTGACGCACACTCGCCCCCCGGACCCTGCGACCCTCCCCTGGCCTCCGGTCCCAGCACCTTTCTTCCTGTCTGCCTGCACCCGCTCTCTCGTGTATTCCAGCTCTCCAGTATTCGGTTTTAACATTATTTTAGAATAAGCATGGGAAGAAAAATGCACGCTGTTGGCGACAGGCTCATAGTGTCTGAGTGTGTCGGTGACCCCTGGGGTCACTGGAAGATGAGGCGTGTCGCTAGCCCCTCGCTGGAAGCTTCCGTGGTCAGGTCTGCACTTGCACAAACTTGAGAAGGAGGGACCCGGGTTTTTGAAACTGGGCACCTCTCCCTGACCAGGACCTCCCGCATCCTGTCCGCTAGCACCATAACAGCCTGCAGCAGAGGGAAGTCCTGTGTGTCCTGACAGAGCCCCAGGAAACTCCGGGGACTCTGGCCTCAGGTCCAGGAGTCCCGGGGGCACCCTGACCTCGCTGGGATTTTCTGAGAGGGATGGCACTCCTTTAGAAAGGCTGTGGGAGCTCACGGGCCGAGTCACATCCCATGTGCCAAAAGACCTGCCCGCCCAGCTCTTGAGTTCTGGAAGCGGGAGCTGGGAGGCAGTCCATGAAGAGCATACGAAGACTGGAGCCCTGGATGCGTCCCTGGGTCTTCCCATCATCCCCTTGGCTCTTCTCCCAGCCTCTGCCCGAGCAGCAGGGCTGACTTGGGGACCCGCTGCAGGGAGGAAGACGACTGAAGAAGTCACAGATGTAGTGACTGGGAAGTGATTCACACTAACAACACCCGTCGGATTGTTGAGAATTTACGGAGTATGTAATATGTGTGTAACGTTGCTCCTGAGCGCGAAGGCGTTTCATTTTTCCCCTTCCCCAAACGCAGCATCTGGACCGGCTGATGAACCTCCCGCTGGATTCCGTGAAGATGGAACCTTGCTACGTCCAAGTCAACCTGCTTCAGGAGCGCTTGCAGGACCTCAAGAGCCGCTTCAGATTCCCCCACGTCGACCTGGTGGTGCAGCAGACACAGAACTCCATGCAGGAGGTGGGCGCGACAGGGGCGTCCCGGGGCTGAGGACGCAGCCGGGGGGAGGCGGGCGCTGGCGGATGGGACCCGGTGGGCTGGGTTGCTCAGGTGTGCAGCCATCATCTCTGTCGTCACATCTGTCCTTCCGGCAGGCTTCGTCTTCCCTCCATACTGACGAATGTCCCACACTGGGGACATCTGCAGGAAATAAAGTGACATTAATTAACAACCGCTTCACCGATTCTCAGGTGCACATGAGAATCATCTGGGAGCTGTTAGGGAATACTAGGCCCCGCCTGCAGGGATTCCGATTAGACATATATATTTTTGAAATGATTTTTTTAATTGTTGAAAGTATATATCTATAATTCAATCATGTTTGAAATTTTGATAATTTAAAATGATGTCTTAAATGATTTAATCATTTAAAATGTTATATTTTAATAATTTTAAAAAATTTCCTATTCGTTCCCACTGCTTCGAATACGTGTCCAGGACTGGGATCCACTGGCTACAGTTGCTTCCCTAACCCAGTTTAGGAGGAATCAGGCCCTCAGTCACAGCTTTATGTTTGCGTTTCTTGCGTTTACTTGATAGGTTCCCTTCCCCCACGAGGAACAGGAGTGGACAGCCCGGACTTTTCCGTAGTCTGGTGGTTTACACGTGAAGAAGGGCTGTGCTCACTGCAGCTGTGAGAGCGCAGTCCCGTCTCACGGATTCTCCAGGGGAGCCCATTGTGAGGCTGGACACTGTGCCCGCTCCCACTTTAGGGAGCTGAGCGGGAGGCAGGTTCTTAGACAAATTCACCCCTGCGTTGAGAATTCGGTCAGGAAAGTATGTGTTGGAATCACAGGCTTGGAAAAGAAAGGCGCATCTTCTTCTTAAATGTTACAGGCAGGATTAAGTGACCCACCTTACTATCTAACCTCTCAGTTGTGGGGATTAGAGGTGGACGAGGAACCACACAGGGCAGTCGTCTCACAGAGTCCCTGTGAGAACACCAAGTGCTGGCGAAGCTTATACAGGCACAAGGGCAGAGAATGAGAAATCTGGGCTCCTGCCATTGCCCAGCCCCTGAGCCTGTCGCCACGTTTGCCCCGAGCCCCCACCCTGCCCCTGTCCAACCTGGCAGAGTTGTCAGCGGGTGGGTGGGAGGCGGACAGAGAGATGTGCTGGGTGGTTTACCTCCACCTGAAAGTGTGTGTGCAGGATTAAGGCAGCCAGAAATAATTGGAGATGACTCCCACCTCAACCTGTTATGCCCTGGACGCAGCTGCCGGAGGGTGGAGGAAGGGGGCGACCACAGGAGACGATGGTGTTTTGAATCCCATGGTCTTGGGTTTTTGAGTCCAGAATGGAAGGAGGAGAGATGGGAAGAAAGGATGCATAGGGTACACACAGGTATACACGTATACATATGCATGCACGCATACGTGTGCGTGTATGTGTATTCCCGGTCTCTTACTGACCCCACGGTGACCATGTGCCTATTTGTGTCACAGCTCAGGTAGTGCGATAAGGACCGGTCGCCCTGGGTCACTCTCAGAGCAGTGCCTGAGGGGACTCCTCTCGGATGCTCGGCCCCTCCCCCTGTGCCCCCGTCCTAGACGGCCCGGGGCAGTGCCCCCTCCCTGACTGTGCTGTTTCTGTGTCGCTTTGGCCTCCAGCTCATGGGGAATGCGGTGTTCACCTTCGCACAGCTGCTCTCCCCACATCTCGGGGCAGAGGCCTGCAAAACAGCAGTCGCCATGGAGAAGGTTAAGCTCCGAGTCTTAAAGGTAAAACCGTTTTTTTCATTTGCGGGGAGCATAAAACAAGGCTGTGACCTCTGGGGGAGGAAGGAGGGGTAAAGCGGGGACAAATGGTGACGGAAGGAGGCTTGACCTGAAGTGGTGAGCACATGGGACAATACACAGGTGACGTGTTATAGAATTGTACGCCCGACACCTACACGATTTTATTAACCAATATCGCCCCAATATATTCAGTAACAAAGAAGCAAAATAAAAGAACGTGACCGCTGTTTTTTTTTAGTGGAAAATACCAAGTTCTTTCACTTGCCCCCTTTTCCTTCTCATCTTTCCCATCTGTCCTCCCCGAGGTTCCAGTGACTGGCAGGTGCGTTTCCCCAGCACGACTCTCATGCCTCTTCTGCCATCTAGTGGCTTTTTTAGGGACCGCAGGTCCTCAGCATCGTCGCCCATCAGCTGAAGTGACAGGACCCCGTTTAATTTCAAAGCACTTGCCCTTGATACGTATTGGCCGCCCACTACAAGCAAAGCACTGTGATAGGTATTGCATGGAATGTAAAAATAGACCAGGCACAGTCTGTTTCTTCAAACATTTGACATATAAATTAGCCAACATATGTTAAAAAAAGTCAATACCTCATGGCAAAGGAAATATACTCCAAGTAAAAGATAAATGCCAAAAACTTTTTAAAAGACAAAAGGCCTGCCACATGAAATTGTTTTATTTGTATTAGGCTTCCTGTTTAAGTATCTTTAAACATGGTTTCAATAATAACAGCTTGCATAGACACGCTATATTTTTAAAGGTTTTTAAAAGCCTGTCCTGTTTCATTGGACCCTCATCGGAACTTGCAAGATAATTAGAATCTGTCCCCATTTTGGATACGAGGAAACTGACTCTCCGAGAGCTAATGTGACTTATGTAAGCTCCATGGGCTAGTCAAGGTGAACTGGAGCTTAAACTACACTTGAACCTGATGTACTCAGTTTTTTACTTCTGCCCTCCCCTAAACCAGTGACTTTCAAAAGGCGTAGCTCAAGAACTTCTAAAACACGCGGTACCTGACCATTTAGTCAGGGGCACTGTCCTCTTTCCCCTTAGATTATCCAATTCAAAAAATGACAGCAGCCAACACAGCAATTGCTGTCTGGTGTGAATGAATCAAAATCATACCTATTTTGGTGGAACAGATCAGCATAAAAAATGTAATATTATTTTGGCGTGCCGTGGAATCTTAGTAATTGGTTTATGTGTGCCACGAGGTGAAAAACATTGAAAATCACTGCCTTACACAGTGCTTGGAGCAGAAGATGAAGTTCCACAGAGACTGGAAGGGGGTCCCTGGATTTCAGACCTGACCTTGAGGTCTCACAGGTGGTAGAAAACTCTGGCAATCAAGTTATTGAAAAGAAAAGCAGCCCTGGCTGGTGTGGCTCAGTGGATTGAGCACCAGCCTGTGAACCAAAGGGTTGCCAGTTTAATTCCCAGTCAGGGCACACGCCTAGGTTGTGGGCAAGGTCCCCAGTAGGGGGCGTATGAGAGGCAACCAATCAATGCATTTCTCATACATTGATGTTCCTCTTTGTCTCCCTCCTTTCCCCCCTCTTAAAAAAAAATCTCTAAATAAAATATTTTTAAAAAGAAATTAAAAGCAATACTTATCACGGGAACACACCTAATAATGAACTTGAAATTGAGAAAGAAAAGATATCAATGTCAACACCACCCCCAGTGTCAGGACACTTTCTACCTCTCAGGACAGTCCATTTCTTCCCGGGACGCAGGTGCATGCTTCCTAGTGTTGAAGCCGAGGTTCCCCGTGGTCGTCAATCTAATTCTGCCCTGTTTGTTAATGCGCTTCTTCCACATGGCAGCCTTCGGTTGTTTGAACAGAGCTATAATTTAGCCCCAAATTGCTACCTCTGGTTTAAATGGCTTCATCTCTTTGACCCTTCTTTACGGGGCCTGACCATTCTGCTCACGAGCTTTGACTGTGCTTCAGTGTGTCTGTGATCCCCTTAAAGTGACACTGAAGACCACACTCTGGTCTCTCGGTTTGAATGACCCATGTGGTACGAAGTGAGTCCTCATCTTTCTCGTCCTAGATGCGAAACTCCTGTGATTAACAGCCACAGTGTCAGTGTAGCTGTGAGCCAGAACCTCTCGTCCCTCGCAGAAATCATTAGAGCCCACAAAGCCTGCTTTTAGGATGTAGCATGAAAGAAGTAGATGACCGTGGCTCCCAGGAGCTGCCCGGGACCCACCCAGGACAGGGGGGCACAGTACAACTTCACCCCCCAGTTCTGTCCCCAGCTTCTCTATAATGCAGAAACTGCTGTGTTGCTGATCTTGTCTCGGTTTCCGTATCTATAAGAGGGGAGGGTGAGATGAGCGATTAGCAGTCATAACCTCCACCTCCAGCGTGAGAGAATCGCATAGAAAGATCTCCAAGACCTCGGAAACGCCTTAGGGTGCTCAGAAATCAGAGGGGAGAAGGCGATGAAGTGGGCGGCTGAGGTTTTTGTTGAAGCCAAAGTTAACAGATTGCAGTGTTGCTGTTGAGCATATGTCTCCATCTCTGTATTGACAGCAATACGATTACGACAGCAGCACCACGCGGAAGAGGATATTTCAGGAGGCGCTGGTTCAAATCACACTTCCCACCGTGCAGAAGGCCCTGGCACCCACGTGCAAACCAGTAAGTGACCCCAGGAAGGGCTGGGTCACTCCAGAGAGCCTGCTCTTACTGCCTGTGAGGTCCAAGTGCTTTTTTAGGGGGACAGGGGGGCACCAGGACGTGCTTGCAAACAGTAGAAGGGGTTGGCAAACTTTTTCTGTAAATGGTCCAACAGTAAATATTTTAGGCTTCACGGGCCACGCTATTTCTGATGCAGCTACCCAGTTCTGCCGTAGCAGCCCCAAAGCGGCCATAGACTGTGCATAGACAAATGGGCAAATCTGAGTCTCAGCATAGCTTTATTTACAAAACCAAGCAGCTGGTGAGCTGTGCCGACCCCTGGACCGGACAGAAACCTCAGAGAGTGACGATGTGCGTTTGAGCCAAGCTAAGGGTTGCGTAGAGCACCTGCGCATGCCAGATGTTCCTCATTGAAGTATGACTCGTAATTCCTACATGGCCTCTGAAACTTGGCCACCACGCCCAGGAAAAGGTCTTAAGGAACCTGATGGATTAGAAGAGATTTGTTCTGTTACATCCAGTAACATTTGTTTGGTGCAATCGATGAAACAAATCATTTAAAGCTGTTCCAAACCCCAGGCGACCAGTGACAGCCCTGATTACGAAGTGTCACTTAGTCTGCAGAGCAGAGTAATGAGCGAGCTGACTCTGGAGGCCGGGTCAAGGCCTGGGTTCAAGTCCTAGCTCCTCTGGGTATCAGCTCTTGGGCCTTGGGCAAGTCAGTTTCGCTCTCTTTTGGTCTAGACTTCACTTTCCAGAAAATGGAGATAGTCATACCTTGCAATTGCCGTGTTAAGATGGAGAAGCCTCGAAGGAGGCAATTGACATCTGATGAGTGCTTACCATGATGCGTGCACACCAGGCTCTGTGTGAAGCACTGGGCATGGGTCGGTCCAATGGTTCTCAGGAAACCCTGGGAGGAGGTTCTATTTATATCCTCACTGTAACAATGAGGAACCCCGAGGGCCTAAGTCGTGGGCCCAAGACCACAGAACTGGCCGCCGGTTGAGTCTGCACCCAGCTCACACGCATGTGACGCACGCAGTGAGTGGTAAACACTGCTTTTGCTATTTCTACATTTCGGAAAGGATCTGTGAGCCAGGACACGTGCAGGGCTCTTGGAGCAAATGATAAGGAGCATTTAGAATTTAAAAAGGGCTTTTTGGCAGCGTCTCCAGGAGACATCTCCAAGCATTGGACCATTCAAATCCTTTCCATGAGTCATGTACTGGGGCAGCAGGGCAGTGTCTTCAGTCGTTTTTACGTTCTGTCAGTGCCGTTTTCCTTCCAAGTGTCATCAGCATACCTCGTCCCCGGCGTTTATTTCTGGGGCCGTATGTCCTTCATAGAAAGAGATCGGATGATGCCAGGGGCACAATCTGTCTACATGACTAGCCCTTGGCCTACGTGGTTGGAAAAGTCCAGCCACCGAGAGGATGACTCAGTCCACCTCCGGACGTGTGGGCACGCCAACTCTCTGCTAAGCCTGTCTTCCTCTGCCAATCCCACAGGCAGCCCCGGGGGCCTTGGGACCTCCTCCTCCTCCCAGAAAAGGGGGAGAGTGCAGAAAGCCTTCTGTCCTCCTGCCCTCCTCTTTCCAAACACCAGCAGAGCTACACCCAATGTGTAAAGAGCTCTCGTGACTTTTAATCAAGAGAGACCGGTTTCTAAAGAACCTGTGACCCGGAGTTTTCCATCCTGAAGGATATGGTATCAGGGTCAAGAGATGCCTAAACATCTGGATATACAGTCTGGATAAATCAGGGGAGTCCGGCTCCAGAGGAGAGTTCTTTGTTCTATTAAAGCGTGGTTTTTCTTGGCTCTTTAAGTTGCAGCTCCCTAGACCTGCGGGACCGAACTCAAGAACAGCCTAGGAAGCTTTGAAAAAAATCTGGTTCCCCATGACCCCCTCTCAGGGATTCAATTTAATCGACCCCGGGAATTCGACACAGGAGTGTTGTAGTTCAATCGATGTCTTCAAGAAGGTCTGTTTTGTGAAGCCGGCCATGTGACAGCTGTATAAATGTCCCTAGAAATTATTTCTTCCCACAGGATCGTTCTCAGCTGGCTGAAATTTTGAAGGTCTCCTGTGTATTCAGCAAACAGGCATTCAACATGTCTCAGATGCGATCCAGGCCCTGGGCCCGGCCCAGGGCCCTGCTGTCCCTCCTGAGGTCCATTCACAGCCCACAGGCAGGAGGCAGGCAGGAAGGTGCCCTGTGACGAGCTTGGGGGCACCCCGATGGGGGCAGCTCCTGCTGGAGTTCCGAGGAGGCTGCCCCGCTCTGCTTGCGGGTCGGGGAGGGCCGCCCAGAGTCCTGCTTTGGCCCAGTCCTGAGGGTGAATAACTAACGGTCAGGGGAATGCGGAATGGGAGACCAGGTGGGAGCGTGCAAGGGCACTGCAGACATGAGCCCGCGCCCCTCACTCCACAGAGGAGCAGAGGGGTGCAGAGCGGTCTTCCCTCCAAGGTGCATATACATCGAGGGACCCCGTGAGAGCCCTCAGCCCCCAGCCCTGGCACCAAGAGTCGTCTGAAGTGGTGGCCTCTGACCCCCTGTTGTCGACCCTGTCACTCCAGGCCATAGGCATCAACTCCCGCTGCTA